>BLSH010492648.1:255585-266516 GCA_018402905.1 Glandirana rugosa | reverse complement strand
GCTACAAGATGGTAGGGTAGCTAGGTTGCTAACAGGTTAGTTCGATAATGGACCAAGACTTTAGGGAAAGTCGGCGTAGAAGGGCGACAGTCTTTTTCTTGACCTTTGAGAAGCCCGTATAGAACTACTCTTAAACCTCTTAAGAGTGACAAACGACAAGTCAAGCCGTGAATGGGGTAGTTCTACCACCAAACGCCCGACGTCAGTCACATGAAGTCGTACCACCTCCCGTCACCCGACGCCTGTCACCGAGGTCACAGGAGAGGAGTTCGCCGAAGGAGGTGTCGAAGGCGGTACGTAGAGGAGAGAAGAGGAGGACCCGCGATCCACGGGTTATCCTATCGGACCGTAAAACCGGTTAACCCTTTACCCAGAATGCTGGGTGACTTGATGGGGTAAGTGCCGAACTGAACAGCAAACAGTGAGAATTCTCCAAATTCTCATCAAGATATGCCCGAAGAGTTTCCAGTTCTTTTTCTGACAGCGGGAAGATGCGGCTGAAAGGGATTTCAGAACCAGGTAATAGCTTGATTGGACAATCGTTGGATCGATGGGATGGTAGAACATCGGCATTCTTTTTGTCAAAAACATCTGAAAAGTCTTTATAGGTGGATGGTACATTCTGATGAATGCTGGACGTGGATTGAACTGCCAGACAATTAACAGTTTCTTTCACTCCGTGGAGAAAACAGCTCTGTTGGCAGTAAGGTGAGGAGAACTGAATCTTCCTGCTGGCCAATCAATTTGCGGGTTATGCTCTTGAAGTAATGGAGTACCCAAGATGACGGGAAACAAAGGGGAATGCAAAACATCAAAGCGGAGGTACTCCTGGTGACCGGATTGGGTCTTGGTAAGAAGAGGTACAGTCTCTTGATTAACAGGCCCAGAACTGGGCAGGGAGCCATCGGCTAAGGGGGTGGCAAGTTGCTGCTTCTTGGGACATAGTGTAATGCCACGATTCTTGGCCAGAGTCAAGTCCAAAAAGCAGCTGCAGGCACCTGAGTCAATTATGGCTGGCAGCCGGACCTCCTCTCCCGCCACCTGCAGAGAGACATGGAGAATAAGGTGAGATGAAGTATATTGTGCCAATGTCACAGAGGCCCCACAGTACAGACAGGTTTTCCTGTCAGGTAACGCTGAACGGACCAGTCCAATGTGCATCGGCTCTACTTCGGATGTTGAGGCAGCTGGGGGTGCCATCGTTGGAGGTAAAGAAACCCTGGGTAACATCCAGGTGGGCCGGAAAGTTTGGGATCTTTAAGAGTGGCGCTCCCTCATAAGCCTGTCAAGCTGGGTAGCCAGTTGTATCAAGCCCTCCAAGGTGGCCGGGGGTGCTACTCTGGCTAGTTCGTCCTTGAGGGGGTCTCCCGATGTGACCCCCTTAGACTTTTATCTTTGGGGTCATCTGAAGGCAATTGTCTATGCTGTGAAGATACGAGATGTGCAGCACCTGAAACTATGGATACTGGAAGCCTGTGCTAGCATTTCTCCTGTGGTGTTGCTATCAGTGTGTGAAGAGTGGGAGAAGAGGGTTGCATTGAAAATCCAACACAATGGGCAGCACATTGAACACATTTTATAAGTGGTCAGAAACTTGTAAATAACTCATGAAAGAATAAAGTTATGTTAAAACCAAGCACACCATTGTTTTTCTTGTGAAACTCCCAATAAGTCTGATGTGTCACATGACCCTCTTCCTATTGAAAAAACAAAAGTTGGACTCAAAATGGCCGACTTCAAAATGGCCGCCATGTTCACCACCCATCTTGAAATGTTTCCCCCCTCACATATACTAACGTGCCACAAACAGGAAGTTAATATCACCAACCATTCCCATTTTATTAAGGTGTATCCATATAAATGGCCCACCCTGTAGATCAGACAGCACCCGCTCTGAGCATTAGCAAGGCTTAAATGGCCGTTTCTGGTGCTAAAACGGTCCATCACCCCTCCATTTAATCAGGTACTGTATTTGCCCCCTTTTCCTTCCACAGTCCAGTACAGCCTCCACCTTGAATTCCTCGTCCCCATTAATTATTACAGGTGCAAGTGGACCGCTTTCACGGTCAGGAAAAGAGTCTGGTACCACAGGCTTCAACAAGAAAACATGGAACACTGGGTTGATTCTAAAGCTTTCAGGCAGAGCTAGCTAGTAGGACACATCATTGACCTTTCTTTTGGCAGGGAATGGTCCCACGTACTTAGGCCCCAACTTCCTTGATGGGCATGCCAGTTTCAGGTTAGTTGTAACCAGCCATATTCGGTCTCCTGCTTGTAAAATTAGTTCCCCCCTCCTTTTTCAATCAAAGATTCTCTTGCTGTCTTCTTGTGCCTTGCACATAGCCTCCTGCAACAGTTTGTTGTTGCGGGCAAAGAAGCTCAGGTTATCTTGGACAGCAGGCACGAAGGACTCGGGAATCAAGTCAGGCAGGAAGGTGGGGTGAAACCCAAAGTTCACAAAGAACGGAGATTGTTTTGTGGCCAAGAGTTATTATAAGCTAATTCTGCCATCGGCAGAAGGGACACCCAGTCGTCCTGTACAAATGAAAAAAAGCAACGGAGGTATTGCTCCAGAGTTTGGTTGGTCCGTTCCATTTGCCCATTGGACTGGGGATGGTAAGCCGATGACAGAGATACTTTTATTTTCAGAATTCCGCACAGGGCTTTCCAGAATTTTGAGGTGAATTGCACCCCTCGGTCGGAAACAATGTCTATGGGAACATCCATCCACGGATGCTAAAGGAATTGAGCTCTGTCATTTCAAAGCCATTGTATCTAATTTTTAGGGACTCCTTAATGACTGGAATAGTTCCAGTGGATTGGCGTAGGGCCAATGTGGTGCCCATATTTAAGAAGGGATCAAAGTCTTTACCAAGTAACTATAGACCTGTTAGTTTAACTTCTATAGCTGGGAAGATACTGGAGAGTTTAATATAAAAAAAATGTTTTAACCACTTAAGGACCGGAAGGATTTCCAGCTTTAGGACCGGAGCCCTTTTTGCGATTCGGCGCTGCGTCGCTTTAACTGACAATTGCGCGGTCGTGCGACGTTGTACCCAAACGAAATTTGCGTCCTTTTTTTCCCACAAACAGAGCTTTCTTTTGGTGGTATTTGATCACCGCTGCGTCATTTCTGATCGCCGCTATAAACAAAAGAAGAGCGACAATTTTGCAAAAAAACCCAAATTTCTTACTTTTTCCTAAAATACAAATCCAAAAAAAAAATATAAAAAAACATTTTTTTCACCGTTTTTGGCCGATTTATATTCTTCCTCATATTTGCGATAAAAAAAATCGCAATCGGCGTTTATTGATTGGTTTGCGCAAAAGTGGTCGCGTTTACGGATGATGAGAATTCATTTTTGGGGTTTTTAATTTTTTTTTAATTTTTTACTAAAAATGGCGGCGATCTGCGATTTTTTGCGGTACTGCGATATTGCAGCGGACATGTCGGAACATTTTGACACTTTTTTGGGACCATTGGCATTTATACAGTGATCAGTGCTATAAAAATGCACTGATTACTGTGTAAATGTCAATGGCAGTGAAGGGGGCGCGCTAAGGGTTAACTATGTTCCCTGGGCGTGTTCTAACTGTATGGGGGACTGCCTATCTGGGGAAGGGAAGTTATCACAGCCTTCACGTAAAGGAAGGCTGTGATCACAGCCCTTCCCCCTCACACAGAGCGGAGGTCCGTGTTTACATACACGGACCTCCGCTCATTCGCTCCGGGGGGGGCATCGCGGGTGGCTGGCGGCAATCGAAGCCGCCGCACCCACTCCCTGGCCCCCCCTGGACACAGTGAGCGCACAGGCGCGCCTCCGGTGGCGCGCACGCGCTCACTATACACGTTCCCGCAGCCGCCGTCGTATGACGGCGATTTGCGGGAACGAGCCACTTTGCCGCCGTCAGAAGCCGATTGGCGGTCGGCAAGTGGTTAAGCAACAGACAGCATGGATTCATGAAAGACAGAAGTTGTCAAACAAACCTGATTTCTTTTTATGAGGAGGTAAGTAAAACCTTAGACAGAGGGGTGGCTGTGGACGTGGTATACTTGGATTTTGCAAAAGCGTTTAACAATGTTCCCCACACACGGCTAATGTGTAAGGTAAAGTCTACAGGCTTGGAAAGATCAGTTTGTAAATGGATAGAAAACTGGCTATTTTAATCTGGGATTAAAAGTACCATTTCAGTGTTTGCAGACGACACCAAGCTATGCAGTGGAAAAACGTCCTTGCAGGATGTTTCCAACTTATGTGGAAAATGAGGTTTAATGTTGACAAATGTAAAGTTATGCGCTTGGGGGCTAATAATATGCATGCATCATACATACTAGGGGGAGTAAAACTGGGGGAGTCCATATTGGAGAAGGATCTGGGGGTTTGGTAGATCATAAGCTTAATAATGGCATGCAATGCCAAGCTGCGGTTTCCAAAGCAAGCAAAATCCTTTCTTGTATTAAGAGAGGTATGGACTCCAGAGATAGAGACATTGTTTTGCCCCTGTACAAATAATTATTAAGACCTCATCTATAATATGCAGTTCAGTTTTGGGCACCAGTTCTCAAAAAGGATATCGGGGAACTGGAGAAAGTGCAGAGAAGGGCAACCAAACTAATAAAAGGCATGGAGGAGCTTAGCTATGAGGAAAGATTAGAGGAACAAATATATAAGTGGTCCATATAGTGAACTTGGTGTTGCGTTATTTACTTTAATGTCATCACAAAGGACAAGAGGGCACTCTTTATGTCTAAAGGAAAATACGGAAAGGTTTCTTCACAGTAAGAGTGTGAAAATGTGGAATAGACTCCCTCCAGAGGTGATTTTGGCCAGCACGGTTGATTGCTTTAAAAGATTTCCTTAATGTAAATAATATAACTGGGTACTAACATTTTTAGGTAAAGTTGATCCAGGGTGTATCCGATTGCCTCTCGGGGGATCAGGAAGGAATTTTTTCCCCCATTATAGCAAATTGGATCATGCTTTGCTGAGGTTTTTGCCTTCCTCTGGATCAACTGTGGGTGAAGGATTGTATATGGGATTGTTTGGTCATATATAATTTTTTTTTTTTTTGAACTAGATGGACTTGTGTCTTTTTTCAACCTGACTAACTATGTAACTATATGTAACCGTGGAGCCGGACGATCTCCTTAATGAACACCCATGCAGTCTCTGGAGCAGAGGGTGCTCCTTTTAAGGACAAGAAATGGGCCATCATTATCAGCCGGTCGACCACCACAAAGATGGCCATGCAGCCCTGAGGGGGAGGTAGCTCCACTACAAAGTCCATAGAAATCATGGCCCAAGGTCGGTCTGGTACTGGCAGAGGTCAAACCAAGCCCCAGGCCTTGTTCCGGGGAACTTTGTTTCTAGTGCAGATGAGGTAGGAGTTAATGTAGCCCTTACAGTCCTTTTCCAGGTCGGGCCACCAGAAGGTGCGCTGCACCAGCTCTAAGGTCTTGTGGATTCTGAAGTGTCCGGCCAAGGGATGATCATGACAGAGACCTAGGATGGTTATTCGGACCTCCTTTGGGACAAAGATTTGGTGCCCTCTCCACAAAAGGTGTCTCTGATGGAGGCAGGAGTTCCTATAGAGGCCTACTTCAACGGCAGCAAAAGGTCCATTTGTAGAAGCAGGAAATTCCCAGCTGGCAGAATAGTATCGGTGTCGCCGACTCCTTCAGATTTTCGAATATGCACGATAACGCATCAGTCTTTATATTTTTAGATCCGGGCCGGTATGTTATATGGAACAAGAATCTTGAGAAGAGCGAGGTCTGAGACGTTTAGCAGATTTGAGGTATTCGAGATTCTTGTGATCCGTGTAAATCAGTATTGGGTGAGCCGCCCCTTCTAGAAGGTATTTCCATTCTTCCAAAGTGGCCTTAATGGCCAGGAGTTCCCGATCTCCAGCGTCATAGTTCCTTTCAGCCGGGGCAAGTTTTCGTGAGAAGAAGGCCACCGGATGGACTAAGCTTTTGAGACCAGAGCGTTGGGAGAGAACCGCCCTGGCAGCGCTCTCTGACGCGTCCACCTCCAGAATGTAGGGAAGAGCTGGATCTGGGTGGCGCAGTACAGGGGCTGACGTGAAGAGTTCCTTCAGAGTTACGAAGGCGGTTTGTGCTTCCGGGGACCAGTGAAACCGGATCCCTTGCTTGGTGAGCTGGGTGATGGGTGATATGATAGCCGAGAAGTTCCGGATGAATTTATGATAAAAATGTAAGAATCCAATCAACCGCTGGACCCCTTTTTATCGGTGGGTGCAGGCCAAGACAGAATGGCTGACACTTTTTGTGGGTCCATCTCGATGCCTCCCGGGGAAATGATCAGTCCCAGAAACTGAATACTCTGATGCTCAAATTCACATTTCTCGGGTTTGGCATATAGTTTGTGCTGGCAGAGGTGGCAGAGAACCTTCTTGACATGCTCCCAATGGAGGAAAAAATAAGGATGCCATCCAAATAGGCTATGACAAAAATGTCCAGGAAGTCCCTGAGGATATTATTGATGAAAAACTGGAAGGTGGCCGGGGCGTTGCACAATCTGAAGGGCATGACAAGGTATTCGTAATTCCCAAATCGGGTGTGGAACGCGTTTTTATGCCCTTCTTAAATCCAGTTTTGTGAAAATGGTGGCAGAGTGTAGGTGCTGAAAAAGTTCCGGCACTTCAGGTAGCGGGTTCTTCACCATAACCTTATTCAGGTCTCGGTAGTCAATACATGGCCGAAGCGTGTGCTCTTTCTTCTGCACAAAGAAGATTCCGGCTGGAGAAATAGATGGGCGGATGAACCCCTTCTGCAGGTTCTCATCGATGCAGTCTTTCAGAGCCACTAACTCCTTCTCGGACAACGGGAAGATCCGTCCGAATGGAATTTCTGCCCCAGGAAAAAGCTTGATTGGGCAGTCGAAGTAACGTTGCAGAGGGAGCGTGTCCACCCCTTGCTTGCTAAACACATCCAGAAATTCATGGTATGCTTGGGGTACCTTCTGATGGCAGTCAAGGTCAGAGTCAAGACACATTAGGTTTGGGGGAGGCAGGACGGGTGTAGGGAGGCAGTGTTCCCGGAAATATGTGGACTGGAACTGGATTAATCCGGAACTCCAGGTGATCCGGGGGTCGTGGGCATGGAGCCATGGCAGGCCTTGAATGACTGGGAACAGTGGAGAAGTGATTGTGTCCATCCGTAGCAGCTCACTGTGGTCAGAGAGAGTGGTGGACAGCAAAGGTGGGGTCTCCATAGATACTAGTCCTGACTTGACGCGGGACCCATCGCCTAAGAACAATGAGAAACTTTGTTCTTTGGGTTGGAGAGGAATTCCATGTTTGGCTGCAAAGTCCAGGTTGACGAAGCAGCTGCAGGCCCCTGAGTCCACAATAGCTGTGACAGAAACTAACCTTCAGGGCAGTTGGAAGGAGATGGGAAGGGCTAGGTAAGCCGGTTTGGCTGTCAATAGTGTCTGCCCCATTGAGGAGAACGAAGAACCCTTTTGGGTGTTTGGCTGGGCACTCATGCATGTAATGGCCTGCTTATCCACAGTAGAGGCAGAAATTGCCTTGGAGCCTCCATGCCCGCTCTTCAGGGGAAATGGAAGACCGGGCGGAGGCCTTGTGCTTCTCCTGCCAGCATTCACACAGACGGTGATCTACCTGTATGGACAGCTGGATGAGGTCTTCCAAGGAACTCAGAACTCCTACCCGAGCTAGTTCATGCTTAAGACCCTCTGACAGGCCCAGCCAGAACTGGTGCCGTAGGGTGGCGTGGTTCCAACTGGTATCTGTGCTCCAGCACCTGAAATCAGAGACATAATCTTCGACAGTTGCGACATGACCTGAAAGAAGGAGGATAGGGTCTCCAGCTGGGCGTCTTTGGTTTCCAGCAGGTGATGGGCCCAGGCCTGGGGCTGATTCCATAGCAAGGATATAACAAACCCCACCTTGGTAGACTCCAACTGGAAGGTTAGGGGCTGGAGTGTGAAATAGAGCTGGCAGGCATTGCGGAAGGCCCTATACTTGGTCCAATCTCTGGAAAATCTCCGGAAAATCTTTCTGGGGTAGGTACCCGCAGCTCCAGAGCAGGCAGTGAAGTGACAGAGTCCAAACTGGCCGTGGTTGTAGAGACCGGAGTGGAGGTCAGGACTTGCTCCTCGAGACGGGCATGTTTGCCCTGCAGGGGCCTGATGGCCTGTGTGAGGTCCATGAGGCTCTGGTTGACCTCAAGTAGGACAGAGGCCCCCCTTGCAGTCTCAGCCATGGCTGTCTGATACTTTTACGTACAAGGTAGTGAGTCTGATGGCAGGGGATGGCCTCTCCTATGACCCTGGTTCGAAAGACCACTGGGAGTGAGACAGGAGCACAGGGAGGTTTGAGTGCCTGTGGTAGTCCAGTAAATTCCACCAGCTGAAAGTCCGTAAGATTGCTGGAGATGGAGATGACCTGCAGGGCTAGAGAGGCAGCCAGGGATTAGCAATCTGGAAAGGCTGGAGAAGACTTGAAGAGCTGGAAGCTGCAGAGGTCTGGATGGCCACGGACACTGGAGAGGAGTCAGGTGCAGGCAAGGTCAGCAACAGGCTGGCAGCGAGGTACAGAGGAGCAGGCAGAAGAATGGTCGGGACAAGCCGGGATCAGGTGCAGGCAGAGAGCAGGAAGGTCTGGACAAGCTGGGTCGGTAACGGATCAGGAACAGATATCAGGCACAGGTAAACATGGGTACACGCTGTAGATCAAACAGCGTCCGCTCTGAGCATTAGCAAGGCTTAAATGGCCATTTCTGGCGCCAGAATGCGCACACACGCGTGTGTGCAAACGCGTGCCAATGGCACCAAGGGAGCAAAAATCTTTAGGTACGCCTCTCCTGTGGGGGATCAAGCCGACGGCCTTCCTAACAGTAGGAGAAGGTAAGCCAGCTTTTTACTGCTGTGCATGTCCCAATTTTAGATTTCCCTCAACATCTCTCTGGTGAAAAGGTGTTTCAGTATGACAGGAGGTTAAGGAAAATCTCTCTAATGGAGCTCCAGATAGCAATAAAAACCTGACAGAGGTTCTGATGCTTTCCCTCTCTATCCAAAAAAAAAATAAAAAAAATGAATGAGCATATGTTTTAAAAGCAGTTATAAAGGCGTTTTCTGTTTTGTTTTCTAAACTTACCTGCTCTGTGCAATAGAATTACACAGAGCGTTCCTAAACCTCCTTTTCTGGAGCCCATTGCCAGCGTTCTCTGCATCGCTTCTTCTGTGTCAGCCACCATAGCAAGCCACAGATGTGCAAGCTCTTGAATCCTGTTTGCGAGCATTATATTTTGGAATCCAATTGCAATGCAGCCACACAAGGGTTTCAGATAGAAAGTTCCCACTGAACCATGAACAGGGACAGTAGAAAATGGGGATTTTAGTGTGCCAAAAACAAGCAAAGAAAAAATGTATCAATAAAATTTCATATTTATTATGACGTTAAAATCAGCACAGCATAAAAGCCACATAATATCAGCTATCATTCAGATTCAGGGATACATATACAACTTCATTGTGGAAAAAACCAGGTGGTTTTTGGCACACCAAGATCCACACAGGGCATTGTGCCAGACTATTTTCATGCCAGGGCCTCTCACTCACTACCTTTTCCACACAAAGGTTTGTTCTCACTTTGATGTTCTAATTATAGCATTTTTGCATGTCCTAATTTTAATGAAGTTAGCACAATACTAGTAGAAAGCATTCACTTGCAATGCCATGTACAGTATATTGTTATCAATTCATAATGTCTTTAATTTTAACAATGGGCCCGTTATAGTGTATCTAATTCCAAAACCTTTCTTTTTAGATTTTGGCAAGAGTAGGAAAAGTTTAGAACCCCTGTCAGTTTCTTATTGTGATCATGCTCTCTCTATATATACTGGTGACCATTGTCTTTTTTTGCCGATGACACCCTTCTGGTCATCACCAACCCCCATACGATGCTCCCAAACGTCCAACAGGTCTTTAACAATTTGTAGACATCTCTGGCCTGCAAGTGAACCCATCTAAAGCTAAGACCTTCAACATCCGCCTTCATCCAGCTAGGGTTAGAAATGTTCAATCCAACTTTTTGTAGTTCTTTTTGTACTTTTTGTGTCAGGCGCTATTCTAGATTTCATAGAGGTTAAACTCACCCCTGACTATGCATCTCTGTTCTCAGCAAATTATAATCCACTTTTATGCTCCCTCATCTCTCTTATGCAAAGTTGGGTATTCCCAAATCTTTCATGAGTGGGGCTGGTTAATGCTATAAAAATGACCATACTCCCGAAAATCTTGTACTATTTTCAGACCTTGCCGACTAGAGTTCCCACTTTTTTCTTGCATCTTCTATAAAACCGTATATTTTCCTTTATCTGGACCTAGAGATGTGTTGCACCAGGTACTCTGTATACCTCCAAGTTGCATGGTGGGTTAGGAGTCTCTCATATTGACCGGTACTACAAGGCAGCACAAATATCCCAGCTGTCCCTACTTCATTCTCTGTGGGTGCTCTTTTATGGGTGCTCCTGGAATTACCAAATTGTGGCTGAGCCCTGACTGAGTAAAGCTTTGCCCAATCAGGGCACAGTGAAAGCTGGTTGTTAAGGAGCAGTGCCGGGAAGCCGGCCACTGTATCCTTAATAACCGATGAGTCATCAGCTGTCAATAGGCTTCCCCACTGACAGCTGAATAAAGAAAAAAAAAACACTGCCAGCAATAAAACAGCGAAACAAATGGCGTGGGGGGAACCCCAAACCAAAATTTTTAAAAAAGAGCGTGTAGGTTAACCCCCCCAATATCCATACCGGTACAACTCCCGTACCCCGGACCATACCAAGTCTTCGTCCCCCTCCGTGAACGAGTGGGGGAAAGGACCCCCCAGACCATACCTATAACCCCCCCAATTGGATGTGCGAGAAAAAATTTTTAAAACCAAAC
>BLSH010492648.1:233401-255575 GCA_018402905.1 Glandirana rugosa | reverse complement strand
TCGGGGGGTGGACGTATGGGGGTCTTGGTGATCCATCGTAAAAAAAAAGATAAAAACCCAGTCGCCACCACCGCCGTAGTACTAACTACTAACTAGATGTAACCCCCTGTAACAAAAAAAAATTAAAAATTATTTCTTTAACCGTTTTTGACATGAACATGACAGAAATAAGTGAAAATGTCAAAAAACCATTTACCTATCCCCATGATACAGACCCCCGGGGAACAATTTCCACCAAAGGTCTAAGGTTATTCGGGTTGTGGACATCTAGGAATTTTGGTGACGGGTCCCAACAGCCCTACTCCGGGAACAGGGATAGTTCTACCCCTGTTTCACTAAACCCCACCCTCTAACGTCGGGCGGTACAACTCCCGTACACCGGACCATACCAAGTCTTCGTCCCCCCCGTGAACGAGTGGGTGCCCTCAACATGGCGGGCTGCAATCTCCCACCCCAAATCACTTTGTCCCCATCTTGATAGGGACAAGGGCCTCATCCCGACAACCCTGGGCAGTGGTTTTAAGGATCTACAGGTGTTGGGCTTATTGGAATCTGGAAACCACCTTTAACAAGGGGCCCCCAGACATAGTACCCCTATCCATTTACCAAAAAACTGTAAAAGTGAATAAAGACAGTACAAGTACAGTTTTTGCCAATTTCTTTATTAAAAATTAAAAAAAAACAATGTCCCCCAATGTAGATCAATCATCAATCATGATGCCGCCACCACCGCTGACCCAAAAATAGAAAAAAAAATGCTACCTAGTGGTTCTGGGGGTATGCAGGTGGGGGGCTTATCAGAATCTGGAAGCCTCCATTAACAAGGGGGCCCCCATATCCCGCCCTCCCATGTGAATGAGTAGAGGGTACCCCTACACATTCACCAAAAAAGTGTCAAGAAGAAATAAAAACACAGCTAACCGCCTATTTCAGACTCTGCCGTTTGACAGTTTTTATATAGGTAAGGGGCGGAGGCACCTGGTAATGTCTCCTGGTGGCACTGCCCCCTTGTGACATCACTGACCCGTGCATGCTGGGTCGGTGACGGCACAAGGTGGCATCGCCAACAGGTGATGTCGCCAGGTGGCTCCACCCCTTACCTATTCTATATAAGAACTGTCAAATGGCAGAGCCACGCCATGATGGCGGCGACATCATGATTGATGATGGATCTACATCGGAGACATTATTTTTTTATTTAATAAAGGGATTGTCAAAAAACAGTCTCTGTGTTTTTATTTCTTCTTGACACTTTTTTGGTGAATGTGTAGGGGTACCCCCTACTCATTCACATGGGAGGGTGGGATATGGGGGCCCCCTTGTTAATGGAGGCTTCCAGATTCTGATAAGCCCCCCACCTGCATACCCCCAGAACCACAGCCCAGGGTTGTCGGGAAGAGGCCCTTGTCCCCATAAAAATGGTGACAAGATGCTTTGGGGTGTAGGGCACCCCCCATGTTGAGGACATGTGGCCTGGTATGGTTCAGGAGGGGGGGCGCTCGCTCATCCCCCCTTTCCTGGCCTCCTGGGCTGCATTCTCGGATAAGGATCTGGTATGCATTTTGGGGGGGCCCCATACTATTTTATTCAGATTTTTCTATTACCGGCAATGGTATTGCAATTTAAATTTCATTTTTTTTCTTTAGAATTGTCAGTTCTGCTGCAGTAGGTTCTATACATGTTACAGATGCACACCACTTTACAGGCAGACTAAGGGGACCCCCCAGGCACTATATTTAAAGGAATTTTTCATTTTTATTGTTTCACTTTAACCACTTAAGGACCGGAAGGATTTCCAGCTTTAGGACCGGAGCCCTTTTTGCGATTCGGCGCTGCGTCGCTTTAACTGACAATTGCGCGGTCGTGCGACGTTGTACCCAAACGAAATTTGCGTCATTTTTTTCCCACAAACAGAGCTTTCTTTTGGTGGTATTTGATCACCGCTGCGTCATTTCTGATCGCCACTATAAACAAAAGAAGAGCGACAATTTTGCAAAAAAAAACTAATTTCTTACTTTTTGCTAAAATACAAATCCAAAAAAAAAATATAAAAAAACATTTTTTTTTCATCGGTTTTGGCCGATTTATATTCTTCATCATATTTGCGATAAAAAAAATCGCAATCAGCGTTTATTGATTGGTTTGCGCAAAAGTGGTCGCGTTTACGGATGATGAGAATTCATTTTTGGGGTTTTTTTTTTTTTAAATTTTTACTAATAATGGCGGCGATCTGCAATTTTTAGCGGTACTGCGATATTTCAGCGGACATGTCGGAACATTTTGACACTTTTTTGGGACCATTGGCATTTATACAGCGATCAGTGCTATAAAAATGCACTGATTACTGTGTAAAGGCCATTGGCAGTGAAGGGGTTAACCTGCAGGGGGCGCTCTAAGGGTTAATTATGTTCCCTGGGCATGTTCTAACTGTAGGGGGACTGCACTATCTGGGGAAGGGAAGTGGTCACAGCCTTCACGTACAGGAAGGCTGTGATCACAGCCCTTCCCCCTCACACAGAGCGGAGGTCCGTGTTTACTTACACGGACCTCCTCTCCTTCACTCCGGGGGGGGCATCGCGGGTGGCTGGCGGCAATCGAAGCCGCCGCACCCCCTCCCTGGCCCTCCCCGGACACAGTGATCTGGCGGCCGCCGTCAGATGCCGATCGGCGGTCGGCAAGTGGTTAAGCATCATTAAAATAACTGTGCCTTTAAAAAACAATATTTTTTAAAAGTTTTTTTGCATTGATACCTGTCCCTCAGGGCAGTACCCGGGTCCCCATGCTCTTTTTATGGTCAATAAGTTGCATATAAGCTTTCACAATGGGCTCTTTTGATTTTTTATGTTCGGGTCCCATAGACTTCAATAGGGTTCAACGTTCGGGTCCAAACTTTTGCTATGTTTGGGAGTTCTGGTGCAAACCGAACCGAGGGGTGTGCGGCCCATGTCTTTATATGACACACAGTCTAAAGGTAAACTAAAGTCCCTGTCTTTGCATCTACTACCTATCCTCTATAACCCTCTTAGCTCCTACCCCTGGGGAGGAGCATGCAGGGTCCCTTAGATGATGTTCATCACATGGTTGCACCCAGACTTCATGGTCCTTCGTAACCTAGTCTTTTATTCAGGAACATCACCAAGGACCTATTTTGGATCTTTTTCAATCTGTGCAGCTACGCCACTGGATAACATCTTTAAGGAAAATGGGCTCCTTTCCATACACAACAACTTCCTTTGAGCACACTTGTCTCAATTCCCCAGGTGTCCCCTAACTTATTTCTCCTTTATACTCTTGTCTTAATGCAAGAAGCTCACTCACTTTCCTATCACATGTTGCCCAATGGAACTGTGACTTAACAATTCCCATGGATTTAAAATACTAGAGCAAAGCCTGGGCAGAATACCTAAATGTTCCTTTAACACATCCATTTTGGAAACTGCCTATAAAGTTCTTTTTAGGTGGTACAGGGTCCCTGTTCCATTTTGCACAAGCTAATCCCAATTATAGCGATTGGTGTTTCAGAGGTTTTGGGTAGCGTGGGGACATGGTGTATATCTGGTGGTATATTTGGTTTCCCTCTAGGCAGTAAGGGACCATAAAAATGTGATGTTGGCCAATAGAAAAATTGTCTAGTTTACTCAATGACACACAACCCAAATTCAACAAAATATGGGACCCATGGATTAGTTAAGCATTGCCATCCTTACACCCCTCTAGTTTGGGAGTCTTGTGACTCTCTTTTCCTCTTTATGTGGACCCAAACCCACACTCTCCTGCTTTTCTTCCCCCTTCTCTGCTTTTCCTCTCTGCCTCCCTTTTTGACTGATTCTACCTAGGCTGTTTTGGTTGCATGGATACCTAGGACACCTCACCCTAAATTAACCAACTCCAATCAACTCCGCCATCCTCCTCCTTGGACATCTCTCCTACGTTGTCATAATACAAACAGAAAATTTTGCTTTTTTGGAGTCGATTTTGCAGTAACTGTAAAGTCTTTGTTCTTCTCATCCAACCAAGCTTCTTTTTCCCTAACTTCTTTCACTAACTTGGCATAAGTGAGTGTATCTACCTATTAGCATGGTTTTCAAGGTCTGGATGACCAGAACAATTTGTTAGAATAACGCTATCAGTTCCCATAGGTGTTACTGGGCTCACACATGGGGGAGATTAGGCCAGAGTCCCAGAACAGTGATCACCCCCACTTCCATTGTTGGTGTAGGATATTAAGATTTTAAATAAAAGAAATACAGATTCTTTAATTGCTGATAAGAATGTCAACTTTTCTATGACATTTGTGATGTGCATACCTAATTAGTGTTAGAGTAACAGCAAGCCAATTAGCTTTTACAGAAAGAAGTCAGCAATGACAGACTCCATATTTCTTTCAGAACAGATTTACTTTAGTAATTACCTTTAAGCCATACAAAAACTGGGTGATCATCATAGATTCTTAAGATACCTCAAGCAAACAGATGACTAGTCCATTTTGCAAGAAAGTTGCACCCAACTTCCCTTGGATTTGGGCATGAGCCACGTGATCACACCCTGTCAAGTTAGATGGAGTACAGGGTAGTCAGGTTTTACTTCAAAGGACAAATGAGGCACTTATGAGAGCTGGCTATAGCTTGTATCAAGTAAAATAGTAGCCTGTTCACCTGACAATATAAAGATATCAAAGCTACCATATGTCTATAAGATGAAGAGAAAGTATTACATGTGCCCTACCCAGTCAAGAAAGTCAAGGACTGTGTTATGTTACAATACTGTTATGATTCTTATGAAGTTTAAATATTGATTGGAGGTTCAAGGAGAGCCAATGCATTTCAGGGATCTACGTCACCTTCATTAGGGTTAATAATAAGACATATTTGCTATTCATTAAGTATAAGCACATCAATAAAAAAATAATCAATTTTCTAACATAGCAAGGCAAAAATACGCATTTGTCAGAATAAATTATGATAATAGTAATAACAATCAATTGCATTGTAAAAAAAGTAAACATAATGTATTAATATTATTAATTGAATATAATTTAATGAAAAAAATATATATGTACTGTAATATATCAAATAAAATATATATAAGATAAGTCATTAAAAATTACTTTATAGCAATGCACAGAAGTCGGCAGTCAACAACTATTACCCATAACTGCGGTAAATTGTTTTTTCATTTTCAGCGATAGATTATTGTCTTTCTCGTGAAAATAGTCAGAGCACCTAATTATATGCTGGATCACTTTCAGAAGCAGCGGGAGGGGTTACTGGTTTTACCGGTGCGCCCAGGAAGCCATCCGATGATTTGCACTACTGGCCATAGTGGTGAGCAGAGACCAGATTGTCTCTGATCCCCTCTATAATCTTGGAGGACCAGAGCGATGTTATGATGTCACTTCCGGTCTAGGGCGGAAGTAAACTATTTTTTTTTTAAATAAGCAAAATATCAATTTTTTTTTTGATCTTTTGCTTTTAAAGGTAGAGGAGCGATTGGGGGTCTTATAGACCCCAGATCTTTACATAAAGAGGACCTGTAATCCCTTATTTCTATTGCAAGGGATGTTTACATTCCTTGTAATAGGAATAAAAGTGATAAAAAAATAATTAAAGGGACAGTGTAAAAAAATAAATAAACAAGATAAAAAAATGTAAAGCGCCACCTTCCCTCTGTGCTCGCATGCAGAAGCAAAAGCATACGTAAGTTGTGCACGCAACAATGTTCACACCACACATGTGAAGTATTGACACAAAGGTTAGAGTGAGAGCAATAATTCTAGTGCTACACTTCCTCTAATTTTAAACAGGTAACCTGTTAAAATTTTTAAAGTGTTGTCTTTGGAGATTTTTAAGTCTCATAGTTTGTTGCCATTCCACGAACGTGTGCAATTTTAAAACGTGACATGTTAGATATCTATTTACACAGTGTAACATCGTCTTTTATATGTTGCCAAAAAAAATGGGTTATATATATATAGTGTTTTTTGCATTAAAACTCATTAAAGTGTATTTTTTCCCAAATACGTGTGCTTGAAAAACCGCTGCAAAAATACAGTTTGACATAAAAAATTGTAACAATTGACATTTTATTCTTTAGGGACTCTGAAAAAATTATATGTATATGTAATGTTTGGGGATTCTAAGAAATTTTCCAACAAAAATACAGATTTTTTCTTGTAAACAAAAAGTGCCAGAAAAGACTGTCTTCAAGTGGCTAGGTAACATATCTTGGTAGTGAAACGCTATACCACCGGTGAAGTACCAGTGAATAACATGGTGTTGTGTGTGTGTAGAAGAGGGGTGAGTTTAGAAATCTGTATATAAAGTTGCTATGGGTGGGTAGGAAACCTAGTTTGCTTTAGCAAACTAAAGGTCATTCAGTTAGAGTTTACATCTAATTTCTATTTTAAAATAAATAAATATATATAATGACTAGGACAACTTTTCTTTATTTTTTTTTTAACTGTAACTCTTATGATAAATACATTTTTAAATGGTTTAAATTAATCAGTTGCACATATTTGCCTTTGTTACATTGTGAATGTCACTTAACTAATCAACAATTAACAAACAACATATTAAGGTATAAAACTTTTAGACCTGTCTGATTTTGTATCCCAGTTGATCATTCAACCTAAGCTTGATGTTTTAGGCTTCTTATGGGATCAGCAACTAATTACAGAAACCTAATTGCACAGTGGGGGTAATTTAGAACAGAAATAATTGGGATCAGACATCTTAAAATACAAAAACTATGACAAAGAATAGTTTTCTGCATCAAAATGTGCCTACAGCTATTTTGAAATCACTGTCAGTGGCCAAGCTGTACGTCACAGTGTTATTGAAGAATGCCCAACAGCTTCACTAATTGTCATGCGATGAATGCAGCTCATGTCAAAGCTATTGTTTCACAAATGCCTATGGCAGATAGATCACATGTGATTTCTCTAAATGGGAATGCTGTATTCACAGAATAATTTGTCAGACATCAGTTTTAATACTTAACTTGACATTTCTAAAAGGGATTGAATACTGAATACTCATATCCTAACTAGGGTAATAACACAACAGCCATCTAAGAAGAAGCAGCTGTACTATTGGTGAATAAATGACTTGTGCATTCATATAGTCGAATTTAATGGGCATTGCAGTGCTTTTAGAAATATACTTAACAAGATTACAAGTTTTCCTATACAAACCCCCCCCCCCCAGAGAACAAATGTATAGCACTTACGTCAACGTTTAGTTATATTGCTTTTATACTGGTATTGAGTTATGAAATGGAAAATTGAAATCTGGCAATATAATTAAACCAGTAGTGTGTTTATAGCTAATACATTCCATTAATCTATTTTATTTTATTTTATTATTATTTTATTTTATTATGATCAGGACTGAAATATAAAACTTTTTCTTTCTTTACACATAAAATCATATTACTTCATAAATGCTCCTCCCCCCTCCCCCAAGGAGCTATCCTAATTAAACGAATTTCATGGGGTCATAAAAATAAAAAAAATATATTTGGATTACAAAATATTTTAACTGGTAAAAAATGCTAAAAGATTGCGTTTGGCCACAACTATTGAAAATGTCAGAAACTGCTGCACTCAAAAGTTCCTTGAATACTGGGGAAGTGTCTAAATATATATATAACTATATGGTGCACTGTGTCTATCTATGCCTCAAATGTGATCTAATACAAGTGTGACAACTAGTTCAAAAATCAACTATAATACTAGGTCTCAAAATATAATCATTGGACAAAAATTATAATAATCCACACTGTATATAAAGTGCTATGTGCAATAATAAAAAGTGCTTGTATGCTATGCCATAATTACACTTGATTAGATGTATATTCCAAACTACATGTGGTTAAAAAAAACATGCTCCAACAAATGCAAATTAATTGAATAGGTGGATTATTATTTTTTGTCCAATGATTATGTTTTGAGACCTAGTATTATGGTTTATTTTTTAACTAGTTGTCACATTTGTATTAGATCATGTTTGAGGCATAAATAGAAACAGCGCACCATATGGTTTTATATATACAAAATATTTTAAAACATAAAACCTCTCATACTGACTCAAAAGGATCCACCAATGTCCATCATATCCTTTTGCCCAAAAGTAAGTATTTCTTATATACAAGTACCGTTGTTTTGTTACACACAATGGTACATTAATACTGATAATATTACTAGTTTCTTAGTGCCAAATACTGCCATCTCTTATTTAGCCTTGTAATGCAGAGCAGCCCACTGCATAGTCCATTTAGAGCATTTTACAAATCTTAAAAGGATAATATTAAAGTGGTAGCTGATTGAGCCACATTTGATCCACACTGGATATCTAACATGAATATTTGCTATAAATATCTTACTTTCTACTTACAAATTTATTTCCAAGTTTATATCATGTTATATTGTATTGTATTGTATAATGACTCAATTTATAAATATGCATCCATTCTGTTGTAATCTATCACTTGATAACATTCTGTAGACATGTGCAGAGTGAAAAAAATTAGCTTAGTATCATTTTGTTTTGATTCGTTATTTATATAAATTTGTTTAGTTAGATTTGTTTAATTTGTTTCGGTTATTCGTTTTCTAATCAATTTGAAAAGTTTTCTAATAAATGTCGAATAGTTTTTGAATTTGAAAGGTTTTCAACTTTGAACGGTTTTTGAATTTGAACAGTTTTTGAATGCAAATCGTTTTCCAATTTCCAATGAGAATAGGATGGATTGGAAAGTGGAGGTATAGGATGAAAAAAGATAGAATACAATAGAGGGGAAAATAACAGAAAATGAAAGAATATGATAATGTGGTGGAGTGGAACATAGCTATTTTACTCTGTTGTATTCTATTCTTTTGATTTTTTGTTATATTCTTTTCTAGTCTATTGTTTCTTTTGTTTTCTATCCTATCTTGCTCTCTTTGGAAATTGGAAAATGATTCAAATTCCAGGACTTTTCGAATTCGTATTTAAAAAAATTTTGAATTCGAATTTGAAAATGAATTGAATTTGAAAAGTATTCGAAAAGAATTTGAAAATTATTTGAATTCAAATTTCCTCCGAATTATTTTTTTTTCGTTATTTTGGATTCGTTTAAATTCGGTACTATTGTAATTCGGAAATTCAAAAACATCAGTTACTGTTTCCATATTCAGTGTGTAAGCAGTGGATACACTTATCAGTGACCAGCTGGATGCGGTCAAAACAGGGTGAAAGAGTCCTGTGAGAATTCCTTCTCATTTAGGGGCATATACCTGTGCAAAGTGATGCGGGTCCGAGGTCAGAGTCAGACAGTCACAGCAATGCATGCCCTGATGTATTAAAGGTTGATTTTAAAAAAATAACAAACATGTTATACTTACCTGCTCTGTGCAATGGTTTTGCAAAGAGCAGCCCCGATTCTTCTCTTCTCAGATTCCCCTGCCGCTTGCACTTTCATGCTCGCTCCCAAGTCCTGCTCTGTTTGTCCATCAGACATACAGAATGGGGTATGGCCCCTCCCTCCACTCCCTCCTCACTGGTTGTGATTGACAGCTAATGGCTCCTACTGCTCTCAGCCAATGAGGAGCAGAGACCTGGGAGAGCAAATGCTCTTGTGCACATCATTGGATTGCAATCGGCCTCGAATAAGTATTGGGGGGTCTGAAGTGGGAGCTGCAAACTCAACCTTTAGAATCACTTTAAGCATCGCATATTAAAATGCTGTATTGTAATTAGGGTTGCACCGATACCACTTTTTGGCACAGAGTACGAGTACAGATACTTTATCTTAGGTAGTCGCCGATACCGATAACCGATACCTATTTTTTGGTCATGTGACCATTTTTTAAAGGGAATTAAGGTTTCTGTTAGTTTTCTTTAGGAAATGAAGAACTGGAACTGCAAAAGACTTGCTTGTCAAAAAGTTCAGAAAGCTCAAATTGCACAGAACATGTTAAATAATGTCAATAACATGTAAACATCACAACAAGTTCACAATCAACCAAGTGCAATACAGTAGTTTAGGCATGAGGAGGAGCAAGAACAGAACAGGAACTAGAACAGTATCATTCTGACTCTAGCCTTTTGTAAAAAAAAAACAACAACATTGTCATGTGTGCTTGTTTCTTGTGCAACTTCTTACACATTTGTGAAAGAAACACATTTCACAGACAGTCATAGAACAAAGGAATTAATTGTTCCAGGATGAAAAGGAGGATGTGTTATCATCACTTAGCAGCAGTAGCACTGCAGTGCCAGTAAGGCCTCATACACAATGCAGCTCAAAACAGCTGATGGTGTTTGAGCTGTTTGAGCCATTTCTCTGCCTGTTAACTCCCCTCCATGTTGTTAGACAATGCCTATGCTATGTGTCCATTTGCCAGGCATTGCACACACTATAGGCATTTCAGGAGTTTAGTGGCAGGCAGGCAGAAGAAAAAATCCTAATGAAACCTTAGGAATTTTTTCTGCCTGTAAATTTCCCTGCCACTAAACTCCTGGAAGACCTATAGCGTGCAATACATGCTTGGCCATAGACAGTTGGACACATAGGCAGGTAAGGGTAGTTAACAAAGAGAAATAGCTCAAACAGCTGAAACACCTGGAACAGCTGCATTGTTCAACTGTGCATAATGCCTTGCCTTGAATAAAGAAATGTCATCATCGTGACATCATGTTTAAACTTAGTTACTTACATCACAATTCATAACAAGTTCACAACCCAAGTGCTGCAGTCTGCAATACAATACAGTTGATTAAATAATGTTAGGCATGAGGAGCAAGAACAGTACCTCAAGCAAAGCATTATAGTAAGGCCATGCACAATGCAGCTCAAAGCAGCTGCTTGCTCCTCCAGGCTTTTGAGCTTTACTCTGCCTGTTGACTCCCCCCTCCAAGTTAGCCTATGTGACTGACTGCTGTCCATTGCACACTATATGCAGTTTCAGCTAGGAGTCGAGTGACAAGGCAGTTTATAGGCAGCAAAGATAAACCTTGGATTTTTTTCTGCCAGTAAACTTTCCTAACACTAAACTCTGGCAGAAACCCCATATAGTGTGGCTAAGACTGACTGCGCAATAGACACATAGGCTAACTATAGAGGGGAGTTAACAGGGAGAGAAACAGCTCACAGACACCTGGAGGAGTAGCTGCCTCGAGATGCATTGTCCAACTGTGCATGATTTTTTTTGCCTTTGAAAAACATGAAATCTCAGATTTCACTGAAAAAAGTTCATCATTGATGGCGTGAGAACAGTTCAACTTCACAACCCAAGTGGCACAGTGCAATCCAGTAGTAGATTAGTTAAATAATGTAAGGCATGAGGAGGATGAACTAGAAGTTCTAGAATAGTACCTCAAAACTTACATTATTTCGTAAAAAAATGTATAAACTTTTTTTTTTCAGATATAAAACCTTTTTTTAGGCGCTTGCTTCTACTATAACTTCTTAAGAAACTCATGAAAGAAACAGATTTGTTCATTCAAGTATGGGAAGGACCAAGGAGTAAGGCCTCATGCACAATACCTGCTGAAAGTAGCTGCTTCTTCTACAGCTCACAAAAAGTTTGAACAGTTGCTTTGAGGATGAGCTGAAGCATGCATCTGTGCATGATACCTTGTGCAGTACATGACAGGTGTTACTTTTCCAATTCAAATGCAAGTGTCACTTTTTTTTAAGAAACAGAGGAACCTCTGCATGTTCAGTTAGAAGGCGGTTTCTGGTGTCAGTAAGAATGTGTGATGCTGCACTGAACAATCTCTCACTTTCCACACTACTGCAAGGAGCTGAAAGATATTTTTATGCCATTTAGCCCAGAGTGGGAAATTGCAGTTTGTTGACTACCCAATACCCAAGAGGTTTGTCCAAATGAGGCACAGTGACCTCTCCAAGATATGCTTCAAGTTGTATGGTAGCAGCTGTGGGAGCACTGTTCTCAAATGTAGATGAACAAGCAATTTCTTGAAAAACGCTGTCCACACTGCTGATAGTAGTAGTAGGTAAAAGAGATCCCCCCACATGGGATTGGGACTTTTATAGGCAAACTGAATCATAAATCATTTAGTATAAAATTGTAGAAATGTAATGATATACATTAAAATAGTACATTACTGTGATACAGTTATGATAAAACAATGTGGCGATACAAGTATTGATACAGATACTTGTGATAATTGTTGTTTGTGGAGACTCCGTGGCCCGACGCGTTTCAGGATACTCCCTTCTTCAGGGGCCGTAATTTGGAGAATCACACTTCTCATACAATATGACATAATATAATTATTTAGATCATATTCAAAAATAACAACAGTTTCTTTGTAAGGAACCTCAACGGACATTTCAAATTGTACCTTCAAGAGTCACCATGGAAGTGTATATAACCACAAACTGGTGTAGGTGCGTTGAAGAGTATATGTATGTATACAGGCCAGAAACACAGCACTGTTGGGGCTGTATAGTCTCTCATAGGCTGCCGCCAGCACACCACCCCCATAGTCACCACTGAGCCTCCATGGTCGCCGAGCCAACCGCATACAGTCCTGCCGGGTTGTGGGATCAAAAATTGCTGCGGTCGATCATGCAACTGTCGTGACGACCATGAGTCTGGGGAAAAATATTATAATAATGACAATGTATATTACCACATTATCATACGAACAAGTAGCGATGTCTGTAAGTCAATCTATGACTCACAAACATCAACACTACCAATCATATAATACTATAGATGTAGCGCCTCCTTTTACTTATAGGAGACTACAGAAAGGAATGGGACAGAAGGGAGGGGGATTTTTGGTCTCCCAACCTTAGTCCTAAAATAATGTTCTCAAATAGTTATAGAACATTACTATGTTATAGGTAATTTCATCTAACTTTAATATCCTTGGCATCTTACGTCAGTTGCCAATATAGGGCGGTACAACATAGCCTTGGGATATGCAGTGTCCATCCAACATGTCTACCCCACACCATCCCAATGCTCAAATGCTCCTGTTCTCAATAGACACTCGCCATTGAGGGGATGTTTAAACACTTTTTATAGTCAAGCAGTATTTGAAAAACATCAATCTAGGAAATAAATGAGGGGAGAGTAAGTTCCCACATATATGGAGCATATATGGAGCATTTGAGCTCCATATATGTCCCTCCCTCCCTTCTGTCCCATTCCTTTCTGTAGTCTCCTATAAGTAAAAGGAGGCGCTACATCTATAGTATTATATGATTGGTAGTGTTGATGTTTGTGAGTCATAGATTGACTTACAGACATCGCTACTTGTTCGTATGATAATGTGGTAATATACATTGTCATTATTATAATATTTTTCCCCAGACTCTTGGTCGTCACGACAGTTGCATGATCGACCGCAGCAATTTTTGATCCCACAACCCGGCAGGACTGTATGCGGTTGGCTCGGCGACCATGGAGGCTCAGTGGTGACTATGGGGGTGGTGTGCTGGCGGCAGCCTATGAGAGACTATACAGCCCCAACAGTGCTGTGTTTCTGGCCTGTATACATACATATACTCTTCAACGCACCTACACCAGGTTGTGGTTATATACACTTCCATGGTGACTCTTGAAGGTACAATTTGAAATGTCTGTTGAGGTTCCTTACAAAGAAACTGTTGTTATTTTTGAATATGATCTAAATAATTATATTATGTCATATTGTATTATAGAAGCGTGATTCTCCAAATTACGGCCCCTGAAACGCGTCGGGCCACGGAGTCTCCATAAACAACAATTATCACACGTATCTGTATCAATACTTTTATCGCCACATTGTTTTATCATAACTGTATCACAGTAATGTACTATTTTAATGTATATCATTAAATTTCTACAATTTTATACTAAATGATTTATGATTCAGTTTGCCTATAAAAGTCCCAATCCCATGTGGGGGGATCTCTTTTACCAATTTGTATACTAAGGGATGACGGCAATGGGGTTTTTTCCCCAGGGTGGTGCTCCTAACAACTAATAGTAGTAGTAGGGGACGTGGTACTTGACTGTTGGTCAGTGTGAGGCTTTTTGGCTGATGGTATAGCTGTCTGTACCTGTACAGGTATGTCTTGCATTTTCAGCAGTAACATTTCTTTGGCCTGCATTCTGCATTTGAGAAGAACCAATCTTTATATCTAGAAGAAGAAGAAAAGCAAGACAGTCAGCAATGTCAATCATGCAAGGCCAGCAGTAACAATAACAACTGTGGAAGACTGCTGTGGGCCCACTGCTATAAGGGAAGGAGCCAGGAGTGTCGCCAGGGGACCCAGCAAAAAGAGTTTGATCGTTTGGAAATGAAGTAACCAAAAACAGAGCAAGGCATGATATATTAGTAGGCAGTAGAAATTACCTACCAAGGATCGAGTAAGTAATACATTAGAGTGGGCTTTGCTCCATGTCAGAGAAGAGTTTCTGCAAAAAAGCAAGCAACGTGTTCTTCATCATTTTAACACCGTGGTCCTCATCTATTTCTTTCAATAACAATCTCTGTAGTACTGTGATTGCAGGAATTATATCTGAGGCAAAAGAATCTGAACAACTTACATGCCGAGTCAATTCTTCAAAGGGAGCCAAGATGTTGATCATCTTTTCCATGAGCAGGGGCGTAGATAAGGGGGAGTTTGGGGTGTTAAAACCCCCCCCCAGAGCATCCTGCCACAAATAAAAAGTGTCTCTGCCCTGTCTCCCCTCATGGCGCCAGCACCGCAACAACAAACAGCGGAACACAGCGAAGTGGATGCAGCAGGTCGGCTGTAAGGCACACTGTCGCAGGCACTTAGGTCACGCTGTTATGACCAGGCTGTGCTGGGTTCGCGGCGGACAGATCATTGACACAGGTGGGCTGCATTTGTAGTCCCGCCTACTGTGTCCGACTGTTTCTACACTCTGTACTTCCCGCCTTGGACTTTGGAGGAGAATGGAGTGGAGAACTCGCAAGGTAGCAGTATTGCTGCTAAGGAGCTGAGCCTCCCTCTTTCCTTTTTGGCTTGCTTGCTGCCTAAGAGACGGTCATCACAGGCCACTTACCACCACTGCTGTGCTGCCATTGAGGCAAGTGAGTCTGTGGCAGCTGGCAAAATTATTCACTAATCACTAGATTTGTGGGTTACTATTTTCTACTGCTTGGTTGGTACTGACAGTCCAGCCTGGCTCTGTCAGCTATGTTGTGGTGCTGACTGCAGAGCCAAAGGGCTGAGGGGTTACCAGACACAACAACATTGCTGCCAGAGCCAGGCTGAACTGTTTTCTGCCCTCAGTGCCCTGGCCCTTTTTAAATTGTGTTGAAAAGGCAATAATAAGCCCTGGTTCACACTAGGATGTGGTACAGAAAACCTGCACTGCATCTCCCGCACAAGGCTGTCTTTAACGCGGGGCAAAAGGGGCAGCTGCCCTGGACCCAGCCCCAGTCATTGTTGTGGGGCACAAAGCAGCTGCCCCTTGCACCTGCGCTGCCCGTAAAAAAGATGGCGGCCAAATACTACTGGGGTGGAGTTGGACTACAGCTGTGCAGCTTGTTTTCCACCTTGGTGCTCCGTTACCTCTTCCAATTCCCAACCAACCACTGCCTGACCTGCCGTCACGTGACCTCCACCTCCCCCTAAAAGCCAATCACTCCACCCCCTAACAACCAGACCTGTGATCAGTGGGGAGGAGAGGTAGGAATGGCTCCTCCTCCTCTGTACAGTCCATGCTGAAAGTCTGGGACCTGTCCTGATTGTCAGTTTCACACAGTAAGTAAATGACGTGTGGTGTGTTCATCAGGAAGGACCATTGTGAGAGTTCAGCAGACAATGAACAGGGATAGGAGATCAGACAGTACATGAATGGTCTCTGACCATCTCCTAAAGTACAACTGCAGTTTCTGACAATCTCCTCCGGTATGTCTGCAGTCTCTGACCATCTCCTGTAGTATGTCTGCAGTTTCTGACCATCTCCTGTAGTACGCCTGCAGTCTTTGACCATCTCTTGTATGCCTGCAGTCTCTGACCATCTCCTGTAGTACGTCTGCAGTTTCTGACCATCTCCTGTAGTACGCCTGCAGTCTCTGACCATCTCTTGTACACCTGCAGTCTCTGACCATCTCCTGTAGTACGTCTGCAGGCTCTGACCATCTATTGTAGTACGCCTGTAGTCTCTGACCATCTCTTCTATGTCTGCAGTCTCTGACCATCTCCTGTAGTACACCTACAGTCTCTGACCCTCTCCTGTACTATGTCTGCAGTCTCTGACCATCTCCTGTACTATGTCTGCAGTCCCTGACCATCTCCTCTAGTATGTCTGCAGTTTCTGGCATTCTCCTGTTGTACGCCTGCAGTCTCTGACCATCTCTTGTACGCCTGCAGTCTCTGATCATCTCCTGTAGTACGTCTTCAGTCCCTGACCATCTCTTGTATGTCTGCAGTCTCTGACCATCTCTTGTAATATGCCTGCAGTCTCTGGCCATTTCTTGTATGTCTGCCGTCTCTGACCATCTCCTCTAGTACGCCTGCAGTTTCTGGCATTCTCCTGTTGTACGCCTGCAGTCTCTGACCATCTCTTGTACGCCTGCAGTCTCTGACCATCTCCTGTAGTACGTGTGCAGTCCCTGACCATCTCTTGTATGTCAGCAGTCTCTGACGATCTCTTGTAATATGCCTGCAGTCTCTGACCATCTCTTGTACGTCTGCCATCTCTGACCATCTCCTGTAGTACGTCTGCAGTCTCTGACCATCTCATGTAGTACACCTACAGTCTCAGACCATCTCCTGTACTATCTGCAGTCTCTGAACTTCTCATGTATTATGTCTGCAATCTCTGACCATCTCCTGTACTGTCTGCAGTCTCTGACCATCTCCTGTAGTACGCCTGCATTCTCTGACCATCTCTTGTACGCATGTAGTCTCTGACCGTCTCCTGTACCATGTGTGCAGTCTCTGACCATCTCCTGTAGTACACCTGCAGTCTCTGACGTAGTATGTCTGGCAGTAAATGATATGCACAACCCTTTGGCGTGTCAGGGGCTGCAGTTGAGGCCCTGAAAACCTCATCAGTTGACCATCACTGGGGTGCAGTCTCAAACCACGCTATACATGCACACAATAAATGGATTGCATGAGAATTAAAACAAGCTGTTCTGGTTTAAAGTAGACCTTTCACCATGAAGGCCTTTTTCACACACTCTGCAGTCCCTACTTTCATAGCTCTGTGTGTGCTCTGCTCATTGCTAATAACACGTTCTAGGAGTTTACTGTCTATTAGTGAGTCCCCCACCTCCCCAGTCCATGGTGTGCGGCAGTGAGGAGATGATGTGCTGTAACCGCTAACAATCAATCAGTGAGCATTAATGATGTGCTGTAACCTCCAGCAACCAATCAGTGAGTGGTAATAATGTGCTGTAACCTCCAGCAACCAATCAGTAAGCAGTCATGATGTGAATGGGGGAGGCAAAGAAAATGTTTTACCAGGGTCCAATCAATAATAAAGGTGGCCCTGGTCCTGCACCACATTCAAATTGCACTGCCCTTGCAATCTATAGTGAGTGTCAGTGAAATCTTAATGACAACCCAAATGCAGCGTGTTTGCCTGCTCCAGATCCAATGATACAAAACGACCATGTGATCGGGTTTCAATGCTTTCCTAAAATTGGTGCATGCATGACTTTGGTGTGATGCAGTGCAATCTAAACCCATTCAAAATGAATGGGCTCAGATCGCACTGCACTGAATCGCATGTCAATTGCACAGAAATGTGATGCAGTTCCTGTGTGACTCATAGCGTGAACCAAGGCTAAAGGTAATTCATACCTATGCATGCGGTGTGGCCTGCGTTTGCGTGGGAATGGGCTGCTGTTGAGAAATAGTATTTTAAATTAAAATAAAGAACATGTTATATTCTCCTGCTCTGTGCAATGGTTTTGCACAGAGTGGCCCTGATCCTCCTCTTCTCTGTGTGCCACAATAGAAAGCTGCCTGCTACCAGGGCACACAGTGCATACTCGCTCCTGTGCTGTAGCCATGCTCCATAGACCCACACAGCACTGCTTGGTTTCCCGCCCAACCACCCCGCTTCACCACTTGGTACCTGCTGCTGAACCCCCCAGGACAAAAAATTATCTATGGCCCTGTCCATGAGATCCCACTGATTTGCAGTGATAGTTACAGGCAGCTCATGTTCTGACACATATACTCCAATGGCCCGCTTCTGCTCAATCAGAGACTGCAGCATGTAAAATGTACTGTTCCAGCGAGTCTGAATATCATGTTGAAGTCTTTTCATAGGTTGACCAAGTTGGAACTGGATATCTTGCAGCTGAGAATATACCAGGTTTGAATATTTAAAGTGGCCAACTATTTTGCACCCAACTCCTACAGCATCTGTAATGCCGCGCTGTGATAAAAGACCCTCTGAGACAGCCAGCTGCAGTGTATGTGCCACACATGAAAGACTCTGAAGACCAGCATCTTCCACACCTTTTAGCATATTCCTGGCATTATCCTGGACTACCACATGGACAAAACTTTTGATAATGGCCAAAATGTCAAACATTTCTTCAAGTATGCTCGTTATAGCTTGGCCTGTGTGAGAGCCTTGACATTTCTTTGCA
Source organism: Glandirana rugosa (assembly GCA_018402905.1). Lineage (NCBI taxonomy): Eukaryota > Metazoa > Chordata > Amphibia > Anura > Ranidae > Glandirana > Glandirana rugosa. Next base: position 236,982 of record BLSH010492648.1, on the reverse strand, counting down.
TGGAGCATGACTTGCTGAAGAGATAAATTGCCATCAATCCATTGTGCAGTCAAGCTAATTACAGATACAGGACTTACACTACTGCTTCAAATGTCTGTGTTGAAACTGATAGCCTTTATGTCCTCCTGCAGCATGTTGGTAATGCGTTTCTTCACTGTGCTGTGTAATTGAGGCAAGATGACATCTGCGATGTAACGGCGACTGGAAGTTTCGTACTTTGGCTCCAAAAGATTCCGAAGTCGGTGAAAACCCACATTGTCAACTATTGATAGTGGCTGTTCGTCAAGAACGATGAATTAGGTAACTGTCTCCGATATTTTCATAGCCCTTGGGTTATCCCTGTAATATTTTTCGTGTCTTGAGAGGGTTTGCTGCAGTGTCAGCTGCTGAGTGCCAGTGCTAGTAGTGAGGGTAAATTCTCCATGCTCAGTCTTGTGTTTCATTTTGAGGTGTTTTATTAGATTACTGGTATTATAAGAACTAACTTGTGATCCTCCTCTTGATATTTTAGCAGAACACAGTTTGCAGTCTGCAATGCGTGAGTTGGTTTCACTAATTTTAAAATACTTCCAAACTGCTGACATTTTGAGGGCATCCCTTCCACTGAAAGCCTAAAAATAAATACGTCTCTGGGCAGGGGAAAAATAAAAAGGAAAAAAAATAAAATAAAAATGTTGAGCCTTTAGAAATGCCATGGTTTTTCAAACGTTCACACGTGACACTTCTAACTCAGTAAGACAAACATCTAACCAATTTTCAAAGATAATGGAAAATTGGAAATAAAGCTCTGCTACACTCACCGATTGTCATCACTTGTTCTTCCTGCAGCCATGCGAGCAGCATGCATCTTAGTATAGCCAAGTAACCCAGCTGGGAACAGGGAATCCATCTGGTGTGCACTTGGGGTGTGGTAACAGAACTTGAAGCTGAACGCTACAAAAAAAACAGACAGAATGTTCTTGAGAACCCAGCCGAGCCAGCAAAATAAAAACTGCACAATACCATGCGACTAAATGGACAAATGCTAGGCCAAGGTGCAAATAAAAAAAAAAAGGCATACAAAAATAAAATGCATTTGTAAGCAAGCATGAAAATCAATAGTCTAATTGTAAAGGAAAGGGTGCACATTGCATACACAGCTGGACAGGGGACAATGGGACACATGATGTAAGCAAGAGACATGTGGGTGTGGGACATGTTAACAGCCTGGTAACACTCACTGACCTCCATGTATTGTATTAGTAATAAGCAGAGAGAGACATGCTGTGCTGTGAGTAGGTGTGTTAACAGCCTGGTAACACTCACTGGCCTCCATGTATTGTACTAGTAATAAGCAGAGAGAGACATGCTGTGGGTGTGGGACATGTAACAGGTAACTCACTGTCTGACACTGGTCGCCATTTTAAGCTGAGAGAGACATGCTTGCTGACTGTGGTCTGGGACATGTAACAGGTAACACTCACTGTCTGACACTGGCCGCCATGTACGCTAGCTGAGAGAGACATGCTTGCTGTGGTGTGGGACATGTAACAGGTGAGGTTACACTCACTGACACTGGCCACCATGTAAGCTAGCTGAGAGAGACAGGCTGACTGTGGTGTGGGACATGTACAGGTAACACTCACTGGCTGCAAAGACAGGAGAGGAGACATCAACACAGCACTCACTTACCGATCGCCATGCGGGACATGGTGTAACCACGCCGATCGCCATTGACAGACAGCCTGGAGGAGACAAACAGCAGCACAGCCAGAGACAAGCGTCATGTATCAGCATTCACCGCAAAATGGAGGGCCGGAAATCTTTATCTGCTCCCGACATCCGCACTGCCGACGTCACTTCCACCCACTTCCGGTATCGGTTTCCGGTATCGGGCAATTTTCGCGAGTACCAATACTTACAAAAAGGCAGAGTATCGGCCCCCGATACCGATACCAGTATCGGTATCGGTGCATCCCTAATTGCAATGTTTAGCCAGTGGGTGGAGCTTTAGCCTCCTTTTCATTTTTTCTTTTTCGGTAAATTTTTGTGAAATTTTGTTTGAGAGAATTTTTTTTAAACCATGGTGCACTTTTAACTAATACCTTTGAAGTGTGGCAAGCAGGCCAATAAGAGGGCTTATGGAAAAGTTACCCCCCCCCACTATAAAAGGGGGGCGCAAGCAGCCAGATTGTCAGTGTATTAGAAACTGCTGTGGGAAAAGAAAGGGAAAACTGATAAACTACACATTGAGTGATTGGAGTCAGTTAGGAAGATGTACTTTCATATTTTTTTATAGGACTTTGGGCAGTTAACCACTGTGTTGCTTTTTTTTTTTTTTGCTCTCATTATTGGGATGCACTTTCATTTTATTTTGTGGTTGATTGAGTTCAATGGTCACTTTTAACTGCTCTCCCCTCCAAAAAAAAAATTGGCTTTTGTTTCAGGAAGTGATATTTTAGGGTTTGTATTTGTTTTGGAGGTATATTGACAATATTTTAGTTTTAACTGCTTTCCTTTTTGTTGCAAGTCTACAATTTCTATCTTTTTGTGTTCTGAAACAATAGTGGCTTGTTTCACTATGCCCTATCCAGACTGATGCCTGTACAAAAATGACACAAAAAAACACACAAAAAATTTGCATTCATGAAACAATAGGTTTGAACCTAGCCTTAGAAAGTATCTAATCAAAATTGAAATTCCTATTGCAGGGGGGTGCCTAAAATTTGACTTGTGTCTTACTATAGGCTTCTAAGAAAATCAATGACCCAATCATACAAGCAGGAATTTAACAGGAATTTACATTTCTGGTAGTTTTCTGTGTACTAACCTCCAGGTTGCTGTATTGCAGTGCATTTTTTGACAGTTTTGGAAAAAATTACAGCAGCAGCAGATGGAAATGTAAAGGTCATTTTTAATCATTTAATACTGATGTATAGAGTTGAGCGGACTTCTGGAAGTCCGGGTTCTGCTGGTTCGGCCGAACTTCGGGACAACGTCCGGGTTCGGGTCCGGACAGAACCCGAACTTTGTCCCGGACCCCGAACCCCATTGAAATCAATGGGGACCCGAACTTTTAGGCACAAAAATGGCTGTAAAAAAGTCCTGGAAAGTCCTATGAATATATCACCATTAGTATTGAGCGAACCCGGACTGTAAAGTTCGGGTCCTTACCAAACTTTGGGGTGTCCGGGACCCGGACCCAAACCCAGACTTTTCAAAAAAAGTCCGGGTTCGGGTCCGGGGTTCTGGTAATTTTACCAAAAGTTCTGAAAATTGCTGTAAAAAAGTCCAGGAAAGTCCTAGAGGTCTGCAAAAGGAAGGAAAATGGGGGTAAGGGTGGGACAAGTGCCCTACAAAGAAATGGGGACAGGGAAATAACTAAAAGCATTTTTAAAAAAATAAAAACATAAAAAAATCAAAAATGGAGGTGGATGTGGACCATCTTCAAACTGTGTCTGAAACGTATTAATTAACGGTAGAGGCCATATAACTGTTCTAAAATCATCTTCAAACTGTGTCAAAAAAGTATAAATAAGCCGGGAGAACCCATATCACTGTTCTGCAAGACCCAAACCCAGGCCCAGGGCCTGTGGGGTTTC
>BLSH010492648.1:211050-233035 GCA_018402905.1 Glandirana rugosa | reverse complement strand
AAAGAGGGACAAAATCAATTTCACAATGTGTGTCAAAGGTCTACAACTACTGTTCTGCAAACATCTGGAAACTGTGTGTGTCACTTTAACTAAAACCGGGACAAACTGTTCTGCAAACATCTGGAAACTGTGTGTAACACTTTAACTAAAACAGGGAGAAACTGAACTACTGTTCTGCAAACATCTGGAAACTGTGTGTGTCACTTTAACTAAAACCGGGACAAACTGTTCTACAAACATCTGGAAACTGTGTGTAACACTTTAACTAATACCGGGACAAACTGAACCACTGTTATGCAAACATCTGGAAACTGTGTGTAACACTTTAACTAAAACTGGGGCAAACTGAACTACTGTTCTGCAAACATCTGGAAACTGTGTGTGTCACTTTAACTAAAACCGGGACAAACTGTTCTACAAACATCTGGAAACTGTGTGTAACACTTTAACTAATACCGGGACAAACTGAACCACTGTTCTGCAAACATCTGGAAACTGTGTGTGTCACTTTAACTAAAACCGGGACAAACTGTTCTGCAAACATCTGGAAACTGTGTGTAACACTTTAACAAAAACCGGGCGCACCCATATCACTGTTCTGCAAACATCTGGAAACTGTGTGTGACACTTTAACTAAAACCGGGACAAACTGTTCTGCAAACATCTGGAAACTGTGTGTGAAACTACAGCATAGAGAAGAACAGGGATATGGTTTAGATCTGTTATAGTTTCACATAGAGTTTTTAGATGATATTAGAACAGTGATATCATATCTAAAAACTCTATGTGAAACTATAGCAGAGCGAAACCATATCCCTGTTCTTCTCTATGCTGTAGTTTAACACACAGTTTCCAGATGTTTGCAGAACAGTGATATGGTTCGCCCGGTTTTTGTTAAAGTGTTACACACAGTTTCCAGATGTTTGCAGAACAGTTTGTCCCGGTTTTAGTTAAAGTGACACACACAGTTTCCAGATGTTTGCAGAACAGTAGTTCAGTTTGTCCCGGTTTTAGTTAAAGTGTTACACACAGTTTCCAGATGTTTGCAGAACAGTTTGTCCCGGTTTTAGTTAAAGTGACACACACAGTTTCCAGTATTTGCAGAACAGTAGTTTAGTTTGTCCCGGTTTTAGTTAAAGTGTTACACACAGTTTCCAGATGTTTGCAGAACAGTGATATGGGTTCTCCCGGCTTATTTATACTTTTTTGACACAGTTTGAAGATGATTTTAGAACAGTTATATGGCTTCTACCGTTAATTAATACTTTTCAGACACAGTTTGAAGATGGTCCACATCCACCTCCATTTTTGATTTTTTTATTAAATTATTTTTTTAAAAATGCTTTTAGTTATTTCCCTGTCCCCATTTCTTTGTAGGGCACTTGTCCCACCCTTACCCCAATTTTCCTTCCTTTTGCAGACCTCTAGGACTTTCCTGGACTTTTTTACAGCAATTTTCAGAACTTTTGGTAAAATTACCAGAACCCCGGACCCGAACCCGGACTTTTTTTTGTTTTCTTTACAGTCCGGGTTCGCTCAACACTAATGGTGATATATTCAATGTTTGTAGCCCTTTACACCCACTTCCTGTTCACACAGGAAGCGGAAATGACATCTCGAGAGATTAGATGGGAGGGGATTTTAAAAGGAGACTATATTATTCACCACCACACCGCCCAAGGTCAGCCTTTGACAACGTCCCGTGGGAGGGATGAAACGCGTTAGATGACCGCGGGTGGTGACGTCATATCCGGCCGGTGAGATGCAAGGCAACTTCCTACTTCCGGTCCGGCGTTTCCTTCCATGCAATTTTATAAATTCAATTTAAGTGGATATGTTTTTTTCTTTTAACTTAATAAAATTGCCTGTCGGGAGGAGCGTGACCCGTGAAACTACAAGTCCCAGCCTTACAAGCGCCAATGACTTCTGTAACGGAAGTCCAGCATTTCTGGTGAATGAGGGAGAAAGTGGAGGGGAGCACCCAACAGCACTAGCCCCCCACTGATGGTTTACAAGCACCTGGCACTTTATGAGCAAAATTAATTAAGAAGACCCTATTTCTGATGATCATTTTTATTTATGAACTGTATGATGATAAACTTCCCATTGATGAACTTTTGGCATTAACTGTTTGCTGGTGGTCATCTGAAGAAAGGGTGTTATTTGGATGATTCTGCCATTTGTTTCACATTGCTGGTCCTTCAACTGATACCATTAATTCTGTTTTAGTCATTGCCTAGACTACTTATTTATTGGTTATCATACGCTTTATCATATGTCACATATTTTAGTTTATGATCTGTCACATATTGCACTTTACCTTTGACACTAAGACCCACCAGAAAGAGCACTCTGACACTGACCCTTACACTGCCTTATCCTCTGTCACGCAAGCAGAGACAAGTGTGCAGTCTGCTGCAGTTGCCAGAGTGGATAAACCTGCCTCCTTGTCCACATCTATTCCTGTCATAGCCCCAGCATCAGCCATGGAGGAGTCAGCTGAGTTATTTGACCACAGCGTCAGCCACTTCCTCCTTGATGATGCCCAGCCATTACTGGATTCAGATGTTGGTTCTGAGGATCGAGATGACAGGAACATGAGCCTAGAGAGAGGGGATAACACTGGTAGACAAATTGGCATTCATGTTTCCCCAGCCGCAGCGTATTGCCAAGTTGTCTCGAGTGGTAATGATGATGATGAAGATGGAGGAGATGAAGATGATGATGATGATGATGAGGTCACTGATGTGGCTTGGGTGCCAGATAGAGCAGAGGAGGACAATGAAGATGAGGCGGCACAACCCCAAGGAGGCCGACATCAAGAAAGAGTAGAGAGCAGCCATCCTATTCCAGTGTTATCTCCTAGCCCACTTCCCAAAGCTCAGCTGTCTGGGCCTTTTTCAGCACATCTGCAGCAGATCACACTGTTGTTATCTGCAAACTGTGTCTCAGGCACATCAAACGTGGCAAAAACATCAGCCATTTGGGTACCACATACCTAACAAGGCATGTAACGTCCAACCAGTCAGCCCGTTGGCAAGAGCACCTAAAAGCCACACAAAAGGGGCACAAACCTGTCCCTCCTCCTCCTCCTTATCCACTTCAGTCTGCCCTGCTATACCAAGTCATGATCTCTCAGCAGCCTCCACTGACAGGGATGATGGTATAACACAGGGTGTCCCAGGTCCTAGCAGCACATCTGCCAGCAGCACACCACCAACTGCAGACTGTTGCCGGCAAATTTCTCTGCCCCATCTGCTGCAGCGTAAAAAAAATACAGTCCCTGCCACCCACATGCCCAGCGTCTAAATGCAAGCTTGTCAAAGCTGTTGGCTCTCCAACTTCTGCCTTTCAGCCAGGTGGATTCTGCCCCCTTCCGTGAATTTGCACAATGTGCTGTACCACAATGGTAGGTTCCCAGTCGCTACTACTTTTCACGGAAGGCCATTCCATCTCTCTACCATCACATGGAAGGGAATGTTCTGGCATCGTTGGGCAAGGCAGTCAGCTGCAAAGTCCACCTTACTGCTGACACGTGGTCCAGCAAGCATGGGCAGGGATGATATATTTCATTCACAGCACACTGGGTAACGCTGCTTGCAACTCGGAAGGATGCAGGACAGGGCTCGGTGCTGCAGCTTGTTGCACCCCCACGTCTCCATACAGCTTGTGGTGATGATGCCAGACCTGTAAGCTCTACTCCCTCCTCCTCCTCCTTCGCCACCTCCATGCCCCCCTCTGCAGAATTGTCCTATGAACATCAGGTAACCCCTAAGCATCTAAAGGGCTATTCCATGAGTCAGGCTAAAAGGTGCCATGCAGTGCTTCAGCTGGTGTGTCTAGGGTAAAGGAACCACACATCAGAGATTCTTGCAGCTCTGCAGGGACAGGCAAAGAGGTGGTTCACACCACGTCAGCTGGAGCCAGGAATGGTGGTGTGTGATAATGGCTCTAACCTCCTGTCCGCCCTTAGACAGGGAAAGTTGACACATGTGCCATGCCTGGCACATGTCCTCAATTTGGTGGTGCAGCATTTCCTAAATACGTGCCCAGGGTTGGAAGATGTGCTAAATCTGGCCAGAAGAGTCTGTAGCCATTTCAGGTGGCCATACACAGCCAGTGCTCAGTTGGCTGATATTCACCGGGAATTCTACCTGCCCATAAACTGCCTGATTTGTGACATGCCCACCAGGTGGAACTCGAATTTTGGCAGTACTGCAGCAGCTATACCTGCAGCAGAGGGCCGTCAATGAGTACCTGTGCGAATATGGCACAATGACAAGCTCAGGCTGCCTTGACTTTTTTTCCCCATGCCAATGGCTGATCATTAACCACCTCCCACCCGGCCACTGTACATATACGGCCGGGTGGGAGCTTCCCCGTTCTGACAGGACGTGTCTTTACGTCCTGCAGAACGGGAGCTCGCAGTGCGGCCACGCGGCACGCTGCTGCTGGATCCTGTGATCATTATGATCACAGGATCCAGCTGAGCAGAGATCGGGATACGGGCGCAGTGACTGGCCCTCCCGATCATGTGACGGCTGTGTCCAATCACAGCCGTCACATTGTAAACAGAGACGAACGTCTCTGTGACAGTTCTCCCCCCGCCGAGCTCAGTGAGAGCTCAGTGCGGGGGGCGGGGAAGGGGGGAATCTGCAGATAGGTAACAACTCTCTGCATGATGAGGATTTCATGCAGAAAGCTGTCACAGATCGCCCCCCACACAGTGCACCAAGCACACTGATACCCCTGTCCCCATACATATAAGTGTCCCCATAAAACAGTCCCCAAAACATCTCTATGTCCCCAATCACATCTGTCACCATACACAAAACATCTGTCACAGTCCCCAAAACATCTGTATGTCCCCAAAACATCTGTCACAGTCCCCAAACATCTGTCACAGTCCCCAAACATCTGTCACCATACACAAAACATCTGTATGTCCCCATCACATCTGTCACAGTCCCCGTCACATCTGTCTGTCCGCCAACACCAAATAAACTCCGATTTGGGTTATTTTTACCAAAGAAATGTAGCAGTATCATTTTTGGTCAAAATTTATGAAGAGAAATTACTTATTTGCAAAATTTTATAACAGAAACGCAGAAAAAATGCATTGTTTTTGAAAATTTTCAGTCTTTTTTTAATTTATAGCGCAAAAAATAAAAACCCCAGGGGTGATTAAATACTACCAAAAGAAAGCTCTATTTGTGTGAAAAAAATGATAAAAATTTCATATGGGTACAACGTCGCACGACCACGCAATTGTCATTCAAACTGCAACAGCGCTGAAAGCTGAAAATTGGTCCGGGAAGGAAGGGGGTTTAAGTGCCCAGTATTGAAGTGGTTAAGGATGCATGTACTGTACTGTCACCATTTGAGGAGGCCACAAGGATGGTGAGCCGTGAGAGTGCATGCATCAGTGACACAATCCCTGTTGTGTTCCTGCTGGAGCAGACTCTGCATGGCATTGTGGACAGGGCACTGGAGGCAGAGCAGCAGGAGGAAGAGGAGGACTTCCTTTCCTCTCAAGGTACACTTTATCCAGACAGCATTATTCCTATGTCACAGAACACACAGGAGGAGAGAGGGGAGGAGGATGAGGAGGAGGATTCTGGCAGTTTCATAGGCTTCGAAGAAGAGGAAGACATGCGTCAATCTGTAAGCGATGGCTTTCCAACTCCAGGACCCTTGGGAGAAGTACGTGGCTGGGAGGAGGAAGTTTCAGATGCTGTCATCCTGAGTGACCCCGAGGAGTCTGCCTCTCAAGCCTCGGCAAATTTGAGGCGCATGCGCAACCTCAAGCTTCAAAGCCTGTGAAAGGACCCAAGAATACGTGGCATAAAGGAGAAGGAACATTACTGGTTGGCAACCCTCCTTGACCACCGTTATAAGGGGAAGGTCTCAGAGCTCATCCCATCCCCACAGAGAGTGCAGAAGATTAAATCTCTTGAGGATACGTTAAAGAGGATTTTATTGAACGTTTTCCCTGACTCCAGTAGGCTACAGTGTCATGGAAAACATAGTTTTGAGGCTTCTGTTGGTCAAGAAAGGAGCGTTGGAGAAGGCGTCCGCCCAAGTAATGCATTTCGGAATATTTTAGTCCTCGCCACCCAGGGCAGACTCCGTGGACCAGTTGACTTTTATCAAAATGAATCAGTCCTGGATTACCAGCTATGAAGCCCCTGATGCCAATGTCACTGATTAAGTGTTTTGGGACGTGGAATATCTGCAGGACTTCAAGGCTGCCTAGCTTTGAGGGTGTTCAATCATTTCATCTGGAATAATGTTTTTTGTATAGGTTTCATGGGCACAATTAACACCCAAAGACCAATTTTTCAGCATCTGTTTGAGAGGTGCATATCATTGCAATTTTTCTTGCCTTAATCAAGAGCACCTTTATGGGGTTATGGTGGGAAGGTGCCACCGATACCCAAAGACCAATTTTTCTGCACCTGTTTGACAAGTGCATATCATTGCAATTTTTTACAGCAAGGCCAATTCTTGCTTTCATCAAGAGGACCTCTATAGGGTTATGGTGGGAAGGCGCCACTGACACCCAAAGGCCAATTTTTCTGCCCCTGTTTGACAGGTGCATATCACTGCAATTTTTTACAGCAAGGCCAATTCTTGCTTTCATCAAGAGTACCTCTATAGGGTTATGGTGGGAAGGTGCCACCGACACCAAAAGACCAATTTTTCTGCACCTGTTTGACAGGTGCATATCATTGCAATTTTTTTTACAGAAAGGCCAATTCTTGCTTTCATGAAGAGCACCTCTATAGGGTTATGGTGTTAAGGCACCTCTGACACCCAAAGCCCAATTTTTCCGCACCCGTTACTTCTATCCAAAGTCAAAGTGACACCAGAATTTATCCAAAAAATCTCTAATCTTGTTCCCAGTGCAGCAGATTCTAGACATGGTACAGATCTGCCATTTTACAGGTAGACTAAGGGTGCCACCCATGCACTATATTGGAAGGATTTTTTCATTCACTGCTTTCATTCACTGCTTCATTCAGTGCTTTCACTTTAAAAATCAAAAAAGCACTGCTTATTTAAAAATGACGTTATTTACAAACTTTTTTTTCATTGATACTTGTCCCCCAGGGCAGGACCCAAACCCCTATAACCATTGTATGCCCAATTACTTGCATCTAAGCATTCAAAATGGGCACTTTTGATGTTAATATACACAGGCAACCTTACTTTGCATCAGTTTTTGCTACATGTAGTTCCACAGATTTCAGTGATCACTGTGAAGCTTTCATTGTCCTTCTGCAGAAAGAGTGCTATATCTGATTACACTACATTTCCTTGGATTTGCATTGTTTTATCAACCAATACTTGGTATATACCACTTAATCTACAGAAAGCTGAACTGTCGAGCAAGTGACATTGGACTGCAACCAATTTTCATTCTTCCCCCCACTTAGGGAGCATATTTTACTTTGCTGAAGTTTCTTATACAGTTACATTCACCAAAGAACTCTCTCTCTCAGAGCAGGCTGAATATTGCTGTACTTACTAGTCTTGGTGTTATACTTGTTTATCTGCTGCATTGCTGTTTTCATGCGAGTGAGCAGTAGAGAGTGGTTTGACACTTACAGGAGTCATTGCCCTACCCTCCTGTGCCCCATTGCTATGTACAGTATATAGATACATACAGTATCTCACAAAAGTGAGTACACCCCTCACATTTTTCTAAATATTTTATTATACCTTTTCATGTGTGAACACTGAAGAAATGACACTTTGCTACAATGTAAAGTGTCATTAAAAACAATTATTTACGAATTTTCATTAAAAACAATACCATACATATTAAAATGTTCTTTGCTTAGAGGTTCACAACATGTACAGATTCCAATATATTTCAAATGCAGACATGACACATTTCGGGAAGCCTTCTTCAGGAACACATACAATTGAACCCACAGTTGATTTTTACAAAAATATAAAAATCAATGCAAACTGCTGGAATACACATCATGTAAATGCTTCCAATGGACTTATATCCTAATACATCAAGCTGGAAGTCACAGTCTCTCAGATCAGAGCACTTACAGTTGTGCTCAAAAGTTTGCATACCCTGGCAGAAATTGTGAAATGTTGGCATTTATATTGAAAATATGACTAATCATGCCAAAAAAACTGTCTTTTATTCAAGGATAGTGATCACATGAAGCAATTTATTATCACATAGTTTTTTTGGCTCCCTTTAAAATCATAATGATAACAGAAATCACCCAAATAGCCCTGATGAAAAGTTTACATAACCTGGAATGTTTGGCCTTGGTAAAGACACAGAAGGTGGCACACACAGGTTAAAATGGCTATTAAAGGGTCATTTCCCACATTTGTGGCTTTTTAAATTGCAATTAGAGTCTGTGTATAAATATAAATAGTCAATGAGTTTGTTAGCTCTCATATCAATGAACTAAGCAGGCTAGATACTAAGCCATGGGGAGCAGGAAAGAACAGTCAAAAGACCTGCGTAACAAGGTAATGAAACTTTACAAAAGATTGAAAAGGATATAAAAAGATATCCAAAGTCTTGAATATGCCAGTCAGTACTGTTTAATCATTTAATAAGAAGTGGAAAATTTGGGGATCTCTTGATACCAAGCCAAGGTCAAGTAGATCAAGAAAGACTTCAGCCACCAATGCCAAAGGAATTGTTCGGGATACAAAGAAAAACCCAAAAGTAACCTCAGGAGAAATAAAGGCTGCTCTGGAAAAAGATGGTGTGGTTGTTTTTAAGGAGCACAGCACAATGATACTTGAACAAACAAGAGCTGCATGGTGAAGTTGCCAGAAAGAAGCCTTTACTGCACAAATTCCACAAAAAAGCTTGGTTACAATATGCCCAACAACACATTGACATGCCTCATTGGGCTTTTTTGTGGCATTGTCGCAGTAAATACTTCCTTCTGGCATTTCAACCATGCAGCTCTTTTTTGTTCAAGTATCCTTGAATTGTGCTTCTTAAAAACCACACCGTCTTTTTGGAGAGCAGCATGTATTTCTCCTGAGGTTACCTGTGGGTTTTTCTTTGTATCCTGGGCAATTCTTCTACCAGTTGTGACTGCAAACTTTCTTGATCTACCTGACCTTGGCTTGGTATCAAAAGAGTCCCAAATTTTCCACTTCTTAAAGCGGAGTTCCACACTTTTTTTGTTTATTAAAAGTCAGCAGCTACAAAAAGTGTAGCTGCTGACTTTTAATAAACAGTAACTTACCTGTCTCCCGGTCCAGCGACGGCTGCTCCCGAAGCCTCGCTTGTCTCCCCCTTCCTCCCGACGGCCCCGCCATTCCTAGTGTGGACACCCGGCCTGGCTTCACGGCCGGGCACCCACTGCGCATGCGCGAGTAGCGCTGCACATTCCTAGTGGCCAGGCAATCTTCAGGGACCTGTGACGTGTCCCAGAAGATAGCCAGGAGGGAAGGGCCGTCTAGGAGGAGAGGAGGAGTCGCCTTGGTGGCCCCAAGGCGTAAGGTGGAAGAGGGACAGGAAGTCTCTCTGAAACCTGGGGACACACCCCCCCAAAAAAAAATTACATGCCAAATGTGACATGTAAGGGGGCGAGGAGTGCTTAAAGCGGAAGTTCCATTTTTGGGTGGAACTCCGCTTTAATGAGGGATTAAACAGTACTGACTGACATATTCAAGGCGTTGGGTATCTTTTTATATCCTTTTCCATCTTTATAAATTTACATTACATTGTTACGCAGGTCTTTTGACTGTTCTGTTCTACCTCTTCATGGCTCAGTGTCTAGCCTGCTTAGGGCATCCAACTGAGAGCTAACAAACTCATTGACTACACAGACACTAATTGTGATTTAAAAAGCCACAAATGTGAGAAATGAACCTTTAATTGCCATTTTAACCTGTGTGTGCCACCTTCTGTGTCTGTACCAAGGCCAAACATTCCAGGGTATGTAAACTTTTCAGCAGGGCCATTTGGGGGATTTCTGTTATTATGTTTTAAAAAGGATTAGAAAAAATGTGATAATAAATGGCTTCATGTGATCACTATCCTTAACCTCTTCCCTACCGCAGTATGCAGAATGGTGGTCGGGAAGTGGTTCTGTTATCCTGACTGGGCGTCATATGACATCCAGCAGGATAACACGGGGGTGCGCAGTGCGGCGATCGGTGGTGTGGTGTGTCAGACTGACACACCGCATCTCCGATCATGGTTCAGAGCTTCTATCAGAAGCTCTTTACCACATGATCAGCTGTGATGAATCACAGCTGATCACAGTGTAAATAGGAAGAGCCATATATCAGCTTTTCCTCTACTCGCATCTGCAGACGCAAGTAGAAAAGAGCCAATCGGCAACTCTCCTGACGGTAGGGGTTTGCGCCGACTGTTTATCAGTGCAGCCCCCCCCTAGGATCGCCACCCAGAACCACCAGAGAGCCTACCCAGGACCGCAGGCGAGCCCAACTAGGGACCACAGGTGTGCCTACCCAGGACCACCAGAGAAGCGCACCCAGGACCACCATGTATGACAAACAACTGCCAATAGGCATGGCACTCAGTGCCCATCTGTGATGCCTGCCAGTGCCTCCCTAGCAGTTCTGTCTAACAGTGCCATCTATCAATGCCGCCCATCAGTGCCACCTATGAGTGCCGATCAGTGCCACCTATGAGTGCTCAGTGCCACCTATGAGTGCCCTCAGTGCCACCTATGAGTGCCCATCAGTGCTGCCTATGAGTGCCCATCAGTGCCACCTATCCGTGCCTGCCAGTGCTGCTTATCAGTGCCACCTATCAGTGCTGCATATAAGTGCCTCAACATTGGTGCATGCGTGGCAGCTCCCCTAATGGACACTTAATCCCAGAGCTCCGCACTGCTCCAGCCATTCTCTGACCTCAGCACCAGCTACACTGAGCAGACCGAGCACCGGATGGCGCAACAGCACCCCAGAACCACTGGAGCTCTCCCCTGTATGTCAGGCGAACCTCACAGCGGCAAGGTATCCCGCCAGCTAGAGTTTGGAGGACAGGTCCTGGACCTCTCCAAGATGGTGGCCACTCCAATGCCTGGAAGCCACGAGGCAGACACAGACTCCATAGCAGATCCCCCGCCGGCACACAGGGATGCTGACAACCTCCCTTTCACACTTGTGAGTAACATGTAACATACCGGCTCATGTAGCCTCCCCTGCTTCCACTGAGTCACTCCTGGGCAGACCACTCAATGGGACATTCAGCTCCCCATGGATGGATAGTCCTGCAGGCTTCTCTACCCCACCTCAGCTCCCTCAGACCTCCACAGGCCACCCCCCCAGATATGTCACAAATTCTTGCTAAATTCTCTGAGATGCTTGCAGCAGGCTTGGCTCAGACACCAGAGCAGATTACCAACTCCATTAAATTAGATATTCAGAACTTGGGCTCTCGCATAGAGGCCATAGAACACACAGTGGATCACACTGCTCAAAGAGACAACCAGAACACTGCTGGTATTCAAACACTCCAAGATCTCTCTAAGATCGATGATTTGGAGAACAGAAGTCATCACTATAACTTCCACTTAAGGGGGCTCCCCGAATCCATCACATATGTGTAAGGAGCAGTCAAATCACTTATCGGAGACCTTATCCCGGACATCTCTGACAATAGATTGGAGGTGGACAGAGCCAACAGAGCCCTACAACCACCCCATCAAGAAGGCCTCCCTAGAGACATCATTGTAAAGCCACATCACTATGCAGTTAAGGAAGCTGTTATGAGGAAAGCCAGAGAATCTGTCAATATTTCACTTCAAGGAAACCCAGTCCAGATTTTTGTGGACTTATCCCCTACAACTATCTAATGCTAGAGATCACTGAAACCCCACTTGAGGGTATTGATTCAAAAATCGGTTAAATATTGGTGGACCTTCCCTTTCAAGCTCCAGTTCCAATTCAAAAATAAAACGTATGGATTTGCTACACTACAAGACGGAGAAAGCATATTGTTACAACTAGGTCTCATCTCTCAGGAAGCTTCTTCCCACTTCTCGGACAATCGTCACAACGCTTTTAAAAGACCACCACCATCCAAAGCCCTGAACCCGGTCTGGCACAAGCAGAAGCAGAGGAGACAACACAAAGCCATCCCACCCTGGAAACAGACATCACACCTTAATTTACAACACCTATTAGACTTTGGCAGGTCCTCTTCTCATTGGATGATCCCCATTGAGGACCCTGGCCTCTCCCCCCTCTCCATTTGGATTGCATTACTGTTTTGCTGACTTCCGGGTTTGCTTGTTTAGCCAGCTTCCGTGATACCTCGATTTACTTTTCCCTCTGCCACACAGAACCGGCAGTAGGGTAACCTGCCAAAAACTGGGTTTTTCTTCCCCCCCTTTTCTTTTTTTTTTTGCATGCACTATATCCAACTTAGACACTCTGCTTTTCTTTTTGCACGCTCACTGAACTCGGTCATCCAGTTATATTGTTCTTATATGGTTTTCTTTTGTTTTGATCTATACATTAGATTTGGGTCTTAAGGCTGGGGCGGCCTAATGCCCCTCCACCTGTTGTGACACAGGGGTCCCTACTCCCCTGTGTGACACCAGGCTTGTACTTGGGTTTATCCAGGTCTCAATTTCCTCTGCTCCCGAAGGCTGACAGGTCCAAGTAGTCCCTGTCAATGCCTAAAGAGACAAGCTCCCCCTTTTTTATGTGCCTCCCCATCTTCTTTTATCTTTTCTCTCTCTCCTCCCTTATCTCTCTCTTCTCTACTCTTCTCTACCTGGGCGGCATATCTGAAACCCTACCCACAGTCCCAGAGGATTGTTCCCTAAGACGACTAGCTCAAGGACCCTAAACAGAATGTTCAAGGTGGGTGCTGTGGTATTGTTTGAGACTTTCCTTCCCCCTGACAATGCCTGAGAAACACAGAGGGATGCATTAGAGTCGCATCCCATAATGCACAGGGCCTAAACTCCCCCATTAAAAGACGCAAAGCTTCCTCCAGCAAACTCACTTCCCAAAATCCTTCATCCCAAAATTTTTCCACCCCAAATTAAACTACATTTTACCTAGCCAACACAGAGGTCAAAAAAAGAGGGGTGGCTATTTTGTTTGCAAAAAAGATCTCCTTCTCCCATTCCACCATGGTCTCTGACCGAGAGGGATGCTTTATCCTAGTAAAATGACACATAGACGGCAATCTTTATAGCTTTGTCTCATACTATACATCAAACGCAGGTCAGGCCAAATTTTTTAAAGATATGCTCACGAAACTCTGTCATCAATTTGAGGGAAGGTTGGTGATGGGAGAGGACTCCAATATTGCTTGATTAAAAGGGGTCTGGCGCCCCTCTATGTAAAAGGCCCCCTAAACAAAGTTTACGTATAGCCCGCTTATTACACTCTCTAGGCCTGGTGGACATTTGGAGGGAATTAAATCCATCTACAAGGGACTTTACACATTATTCTGCACCTCATAAATCCCTCGCTAGGATTGACCACATCTTCATCCCTGCTGGATGTCTGAACTGCCTCTAAGGTTTCGATCCGTGAGATCCCCTGGTCTGACCACTCCCCTGTTTTTTTAAAACTTATTATATCCTCAGCACGGTCCGGTCCACCCCCATGGCATCTTAACGACTCTCTTTAAAGTAACTCAGTACACTGTACTATGATAGAAAAGACCTGAAGGAATTATTTGCGCTAAATGATGTAGGGGACATTTCCCCTTCCTCTTTGTTGGGAGCTCACAAAGTGGTATTCTACAGAAACCTTATACGGCTTTGCTCTATACTGAAAAAAGAGTGGAAGGTTGAGATTGATAAACGTGAAAAGGAATTTAAATCCCACAAACGCAACCCTACCCTAGACTCACTCTCTAAACTTGACTCAGCAAAATTAGCCCTAAATCTTGCTCTTACTTCTTCAGCAGAGAAAAGCTTGCAGTGGCAGACGGTGAAGTATTACATGCATAAAGACAATATAGGATCGAAACTTGCTGCTAAACTGTCCCCTAAATTTAGAACTCTTTCTTTCCCCAAAATTAGATCATTGAAGGGAGAAATTACCCAAAACCCACAAAGTATCATGGAAACCTTCCACTCTTTTTACTCTAAGTTGTACAGCAAGGATAGAGAGGCGGATGCTAAAGGGCTTGAAGCCTTCTTAGGGGAGATTTCCCTCCCTCATCTCACTGCTGATGATCCCACCTAGATACCCCCATTCAGGAATCTGAAATCTTAATGGTTATAAAGGGTCTTCACAAGGGCTCGGCCCATGGACCCGATGGGTTTTCCACCCATTATTTTAAAACTTTTGCTGGCGCGCTCACTCCTTATCTGGCCCGGTACTTTAATTTCCTGAGAAAAGGTAACCCCCTTGACCCCGCCTCGAACACAGCTCCAATATCAGCTATACAAAAACCGGGGAAGGACCATACTGATGTGGGCAATTATAGACCCATCTCCTTAATTAATAACGATTTAAAGATACTTACGAACGAAGGTCTTGGCTAACCGCCTAGCCTCGTTCATAGGCTCCTATGTCCATAAGGACCAGGTGGGGTTCATAACAGCCAGACAGGGGCCGGACCAGATAAGGAGAGCGATCAACGTATCCCTGATGATGTCGGGCTGGGACGGTGGCCCCCCACAGGAGGGGTATTTACTCTCATTGGACCTTCAGAAGGTCTTTGACACAGTGTCATGGCCCTTCCTTTTTTCCATCCTCGAAAAATGGGGTTTCGGCCCAAGTTTTACCGCAATTTTGAAAACCCTTTATTCCCGACCTACTGCACGAATCAAACTGCAAGGGGTGTACTCAGACCAGTTCTCAATCAAAAGAGGGACCAGACAGGGGTGCCCTTTGTCTCCCCTTTTATTCGCTATAATAATATTGACCTTGGTTATCGCTATTAGAAACCACCCAGACATCCATGGAGTTAGATGTGGCCCTTATACCCATAAATGTGCCCTTTTCGAGGATGATATCTTATTTGTTACCTCCCCCCTTATTTCTACACCCAACATAGTTAAATTACTTCATGACTTCGCCTTAAAGTCAATATGATTAAATCTCAATCTCTCAATCACTCTACCCCCCCGGCCCTGGTTGAAAGATTGCGAGACCACTTCCCTTTCTCCTGGAATAACCATTCGATCCCGTACTTAGGCATCAATCTAACCTCCTCTATTGATCACCTATACAGGGCCAATTACCCCCCCCCCCCATCAAGAAGCTATTAGCGGATCTGGCTAATTGGTCGGCCCATGGGCTCTCATGGATCGGCAGAATTAATGTGGTCTATTCAGATCTCTCCCTATCCCAGTCCAGAAGGTACACATTTACAATCCTCCATCATAAGATTTGTCTGGGGTGACAAGGGACACCGTCACTCTCCAAACAGATATTATACAGAAAAAAGATCCAGGGGGGATTGGGCCTCCCAAACCTTTGATGGTACTATAAGGCAGCTCACCTAGCCCAGATCTCTGTAGTCTATTCCAATAGTATTAAGCCCGATTGGGTATGGATGGAGAGACAATCGGTACCACACCACACATTAGACTATTTAATATGGAGAACCTCTAAATCTTGCCCACCTATTTTAGCCCCAACATTATCTCACTCTCTGGCCATTTGTGATTCATTACATAAATCCCATGAAATCACTTCCAATTGGCACCCTCTAGACCACATGTTTAACAACCCTAGTTTCACCCCTGGGAATGATATACGTGCCTTCAAATGGTGGACAGACAAAGGCCTCTATAGAATAGGCCATTTTTTCAGTGCATCAGGCCCTGTTTCCCTGAGCCATTGTATCAGTATGTTTGAGATGCCACCATCAGAGAGATTTCGATTTTCCCAAATCTTGCACTTTCTACACTCTTTATGGGACACAAAGCCAGCCCGGATGTCAGTCACCCTGTATAAACAATGGTGCTCCAAACTTACTGAGACACGGGGCGGAATTTCAATAATCTACACAGACCTTGCAGAGACCTTCATTTCGAATGGGATCTAGATAAATGGCACCTATGCTTTGAACTCGCTTTCAGAGGTCTACTCAATGTCTGTTGAGTTGAAGCCAACTTAAAAGTTATGACTCGGTGGTATCTGGTACCTAACCGGTTAGTGAAAATGTACCCTCAGGCCTCCCCTCTATGCTTTCGTGAATGTGAACATTCTGGTTCCTTACTTCATATCTTCTGGGAATGCCCCAGAACACGGGGCTTCTGGAACCAGAAATTCTACCTGGTAAGGAAAATCACTGGGGAGTCAATAGCTCAGGAGCCCAGAACCGCTCTCCTCAATCATAGCCCACCTAAAGTCTCCAAATCCACGCAAGCATTGATCATTCTTATTATGTTGGGAGCAAAAATTACAATTGCCAAGGCCTGGAAGAGTCCTTCTGTCTCCTTTGCCCAGGCTAAAAAGAAAATCTCTTGGATAATGGCCCAGGAGAAGGTATCAAACATTATCCGAGACACAGTAGAGAAGTACGAGCGGATTTGGCAACCCTGGGCCAGCTTCATGAAAGTATTTACCTAAACCCTGCTTGAACCCCTCGCATCCGCTCCATCAGATTCTACAATGGGTTGTTATAGCAACAGAAGGCACCCCCCCCAGGTTCCTCTCCTCTTTCTTTTCTAAAGTCTTTCCCTCTAACCTTCCTCCTTCCACCTCTCTTTCCTTTTTCGCTCTTGTCACCTTGAGTCTTCTCCTAAGACTCCTAGTACATAAGTTATATGGTGCCCTCTCTCAGTTGTCATATAATTGACGTGTTCCCCAGGGAGGGTATCACACCTACAATTCTATCTCCTCCGTCCTATTGAAAGTGAATATTACCCTCTCTCCTCCCAAAAAGTTAATAAATCCTTCCCTTGCTCCAATACATCTTACCAAGTGATGGCTACTACCTAATCCTTTGAAGTTTTCAGGGATGGGGTCTCACTCCCACTCCTCTTTGGACACAGTTTGTTCCCATGGGGGTGTCGGGGAGCGGGGACAGGATCCCTCTGCTCTAGCCATCCATACCACAGATTTTAACCTAAGGCTTAGCTACTTAGGGAACATGCTCATTGACAAAGCACTGTTATGATTGTTTATTCTTTGTACTTCCTATGTGCAATTTATACTATTTCTCTGGTTTACTAAGAGATTGTTGTTCTTACTTTACATGTCGAAATTAATAAAAACTATTGAAACATAAGTGCCTCATCATCAGTGCCAATCAGTGCCACCTCATCAGTGCCTCATCATCAGTGCCACCTCATCAGTACTGCCTCATCAGTGTCCATCAGTGTAGCCTCATCAGTGCCTATCAGTAAAGGAGAAAACTTACTTATTTACAAAGTTTTGTAACAGAAACTTTTTTTTTCAAAATTTTTGGTCTTTTTTTATTTGTAGCGCAAAAAATAAAAACCCCAGATATCATCAAATACCACCAAAAGAAAGCTCCATTTGTGGGAAAGAAATATATAAAAATTTTGTTTGGGTACAGCGTCGCACGACCGCGCAATTGTCATTCAAATTGTGACAGTGCTGAAAGCTGAAAATTGGTCTGAGCAGGAAGGGGGGTAAGTGCCTGGTATTGAAGTGGTTAAATAAAAGACAGTTTTTTGGCATGATCAGTCTTATTTTCAATATTAATGCCAACATTTCACAATTTCTGCCTGGGTATGAAAACTCTTGAGCACAACTGTAGATAGATAGATAGATAGATAGATAGATAGATAGATAGATAGATAGATAGATAGATAGATATTGATAAGTAGATAGATTGATAGATATATAGATAGGTATAGATAGATATGTTAGATGGAAGGCGCGTGGCTTGGCACATTATCCTTGGTAAAATAATATTTATTGAAAAACAGAAGTAAGTAGAATACTCACACTTGGTATCTGAAATAAAATCACATTGTAACATATTATTCTTTTGTGAGAGTCCTTGGACTGTAACCAGTGTCCTTTAAGGCGATCCATTGATTTAAGTTGGCTGACGGGTTTCGAGGAATTTATCCTCTTCCTCAAAACCTTATATATTAAAAGTTTGGTTTGCATATTAGCACATAGTGGACTGTATTAGTGGTGTACCCTTGGGGGAATGCTCCTCATTCTCAATAGAGTTAGTCCATACTCATCACAGCACACCAGTATGCAGTGATGGTATTGCATGCCTCCTCTTAGGTTTTATCTGGTTGGTGGGCATCCAGGTGGGAGCTGGACCGAGCAGGTGGTGTAGGCATTACGGTTGCCCAGGCTGATGTTAGCTTTGCAAAGGGCGGGATCCCTGTCATCCAAGCTCACAGTGGTAATGCTCTCCAGATCAACACACACACAGAGCCAGTAGCCTCATTGAGTGGAGGAGTGCTGTATGGCCATTACCACCATGAGCTTGGGTGACAGAGACCCCGCCCTTTGCAGAGGACTATGGACTAACCCTATTGAGAATAAGGAGCATTCCCCCAAGGGTACACCACTAATACAGTCCACTATGTGCTAATATGCAAACCAAACTTTAATATATAAGGCTCTGAAGAAGAGGATAAATTCCTTGAAACGCGTCAGAGTTAAATCACCGGATTGCCTTAAAGGACACTGTTTACAGTCCAAGGACTCTCACAAAGGAATAATATGATATGATGTGATTTTATTTCAGATACCAAATGTGAGTATATTACTTACTTCTGTTTTTCAAAAAATATTATTTTACCAAGGATAATGCGCCAGGCCATGCCCCTTCTATCTCCCTTTTCTATGTTCAAGTATGTTGGACCTCCCCGAGTCAACTAAGGCAGCAGGACAGGCACTATCCACACATCCTAACAGAAGCATGATTTAAATCTAGGCCCTCCGCACAGGGCAGGAGATTGTTTGGTTGATATTGACATAGATAGATAGGTTAGCGACACATCAGAAAGTTTGCCAGGTGTGGGTGGATGAGCTGAGCTTTTTGTAGAGGATGTGGACACCTCCAATGAAAATTCCACCACTGGCTCTTCCTCCTCCTCTGATGGCAAATTGGACGTGGTCCTGAAAAGAGGAAACACATTTTATTTAAAAATAAATACATTTCAAAAAATGTTTAAAAAAATTGAAAAAGGTTTAAAAGATCCAAAAAAGCAGAAAAAAATAATAAATAAAATAAATAATTGCATTAAAAAAATGTAATTAATTAATTTTAAAAAATGGAAAATAAGTATTACAAGTAATGTAATTCTATTAAAAACATTAAATACAAATAAAAAGATTACATACATGTTTTATAAATAAAGCAATATGCACCTACCCCTTTCCTCTGGCTCCTTCACAGCTGATCCCAGTTTGGCATTGGATTAGCCACAATATCTGTCCATACTTTGCGTTCATCTATCCTGTCATTATAATTATTAGCCTACAGATCACAGATCTGTGATTAGTTCTTCAAGTTGTTTGGAACAACCTACCCTCAAAAACTGTGCATGTACTGTATACCTGGAAGAAATTAAGTATTGATGCTCTTTTGAAGGCAAAGGGTAGTGACACCAAATATTGATTTGATTTGGATTTCTCTTCTGTTCCTTAACTTTCCATTTTGTTAATTGATAAAAATAAACAATTTCTGAAAGCTTTCCTGAATGGCAGCATTGGTTCACACTTGCTTAAGACCTTTGAACAGTACTGTATATATACAGTGTATACTTCAATTAGGATGAGTCACACTTCTGCTTCAAAAATGACACAAAAACAGACTTATTGCATCAAGTGGACTCCATGATATCCACAATTTCTATATTCTATAAAGGGATGCAATATCTGTCAATGCAAATTCTTTTTTAAGCTTGAAACTGTTGTGCTGAGCTGAAATGTGACATTTTGTATAGCCCTTGAAATACAAGTAAAAAAAGAATTTGCATTGACAGATATTGCATCCCTTTATTGAATACATATAGTATATATTTATACACACACACACAAAGGCAGTTGGGGGTCCAGCACCAGCCATTTAATCATTTTGAGTGGGTGCGTGCAGGTAGGTTCATACAATGATTGCCCCAATATTATTATTATTAGTATACCGGATTTATATAGCGTCAACAGTTGTGCTTTACACTGTTAGGGCAAACAGCACAGTTGCAATACAATTCAATAATAGTTAATCTGGGACCCGAGTATGGATCTAAGTGGATGCAATATCAACAACTATATACATATATTAGATCTCTATCACAAACCTCCCCAATAAATAGATCTTTAACACATTTTGAGCAATTAGTGCAAGAGAAGAAACCAACACATAGTTTACCAATAACATATAAACTCTTGCTTCCTACTATTCTCCTTACTGAAATGCCTTACATGAAAAAATGGGGATCTGAGATAGAGAGATCGATTTCATGGGGAAAAAACATTTCTCTTGACACATAACTTATCGTAATCTGCTAAACACCAAGAAAGAAATGATAAAATTATGATGAGATTGTATCGATGCCCAGTAGATACATATATAACATACACTACATAACATAAATGGTAATAACCAGGAAAGTTGTTGGAGATTTCTCAAAGAAAGGGATACAATGGAACATATAGGGTATTACTGCCCAATGGTGCTGGATTTCAGGGCAAAGTTATTTCTTATAATGACAAAATCGAATATACAATTAAATATCTGTACGGCAGTATTATTGATTATACCGGGGTCAATGAAATCCATTAAGGGAGATATTCTACGCTATATGCTTATTAGGGATGAGCCTAAGACCCCCCGGTTCGGTTCACCCCAGAACATGCGAACATGCAAAAAGTTTGCGCGAACATTCAAACACCGTTAAAGTCTATGGGACCCGAATATGAAAAATCAAAAGTGCTTATTTTAAAGGCTTATATGCAATGTTATTGCCCTAAAAAGTGCCCAGGTCCTGCCCTAGAGGACATGTATCAATGAAAAAAAAGTTTTAAGTTAATCGTTTTTTTCAGGAACAGTGATTTTAATAATGCTTAAAGTGGAAAAAAATAAAAAAATCCTTTAACCACTTCAATACAGGACGTTTATACCTCCTTCCTGCCCAGACCAATTTTCAGCTTTCAGCGCTCTCACACTTTGAATCTCAATTACTCTCTTATGCTACACTGCATCCAAACAAAATTTGTATCATTTTTTTCACACAAATAGAGCTTTCTTTTGGTGGTATTTAAGAACCTCTGGGTTTTTTATTTTTTGCGACATAATTGAAAAAAGTGCGAAAATTTTGAAAAAAAAACACTTTTTTTTAGTTTCTGTGATAAAATTTTGCAAATAAGTAATTTTTGTCTATAAATTTTGGCCAAAACCTATACTGCTACCTATCTTTGGTAAAAATAACCCAAATAAGTGTATATTATTTGGTCTGTGTGAGTCTACAAACTATGGTGCAAATCATTGAAAATTGATCACACCTGATGCACTGATGGCCCGTCTCATTTCTTGAGGCCCTGAAATGTTGGAAAAGTACAAATACCCCCCAAATTACCCCTTTTTGAAAAGTAGACATTCCAAGGCATTTAGTAAGAGGCATGGCGAGTTTTTTGAAGTTGTACTTTTTTCCCATAATTCTTTGGAAAATTACGAAATTATTATTATTTTTTTTTTTTTGCACAAAATTGTCAAAACAACAAGTTATTTCTCACACACAGCATATGCATACTTCCAATTACACCCCAAGATACATTCTGCTACTGTCCCCGAGTATGGCGATACCACATGTGTGAGACTTTTTCACAGCCTGACCACATAGAGAGGTCCAACATGCAGGGAGCACCGTCATGCATTCTAGGAGCAGAATTTTCACATCTAATTTCCTAACGCCCTATTACACTTTTGAAGGCCCTGGAGCACCAGGACAATGGAATTACCCACAAAATGACCCCATTTTGGAAAGCAAACACCCAAATGTATAATCTATGAGGCATTATGAATCTTTTGAATGGTTCATTTTTTTTCACAAGTCTTGGAAAAACATGGAAAGAAAATGAAAACGCT
>BLSH010492648.1:197390-209357 GCA_018402905.1 Glandirana rugosa | reverse complement strand
TGTGGGATCTCTTATTTTACCGCTAACAACGTTATGAAAAACAGTGGGTACTCTGATGGACAGGTGACAGGTACTCGGGTACTTTGATGGACAGGTGACAGGTACTCTGATCGGCTGTGACAGGTACTCTGATGGGGTGGTGACAGGTCCTCTTTATGGGGGGGAGGGTGATCAGTGTGCTTGGTGTACAGTAAGCGGTAACAAGCTGTTACCGCAATCTCCCTGTCACACACGATCGGTGTGTGACAGGGAGAACCGCGGTAACAGCTCGTTACCGCGGTTTGTTTACATCACATGACCGGCTGTGATTGACACAGCCGGTCACGTGGTAAAGAGCCAAAACTATTGGCTCTTTACACGGATCGGAGCTGATCATGAAGATTTTTAAGTACCGGAGTTTGTCGCCATTCCGCGAGTGTGCACAATTCTTAGCCGTAACATCTATGGTATCTATTTACTTGGCGTAACATCCTCTTTCACAGTATACAAAAAAAAAGTGGATTAACTTTACGGTTGTCTTATTTTTTAACTCAAAAAAGTGATTTTTGTCCAAAAAAAATGCGCTTGAAAGACCGCTGCACAAATACCGTGTGACAAAAAGTATTGCAACAATCGCCATTTTATTCTCTAGGGTGTTTGATAAAATATATATATAATGTTTGGGGGTTCTACATAATTTTCTATTTAAAAAAAATTATTTTAACTTGTAAACAACAAATGTAAAAAAGGGCTCCAGGGGTTAGGGGTTAAAAACTGTATATATTTTAAGACACCACATCAACTGTACTATATACCGTACATACACCCCCGAATGCACTATAATGCACTGATTTATAGTGTACACTCAATACGCTGTGTGTATATATATGTAAACACTCTGTTCCAAATTATTATGCAAATTCTATTTCAGTGTCACAATGATAAAATATTTTGTTTTTCAGCTTAACTCATGGATGGCATTGTGTCTCAGGGCTCTTTTGATCACTGAAAACAATCTCGGACACATGTGATAATTAGATTGCCAGGTGAGCCCAATTAAAGGAAAAACTACTACAGGAAGGTGTTCCACATTATTAAGCAGAGCACCATTTTCAAGCAATATGGGGAAGAAAAAGGATCTCTCTGCTGCCGAAAAGAGTGAAATAGTTCAATGCCTTGAATGAGGTATGAAAACATTAGATATTTCACAAAAACGTAAGCGTGATCATCGCACTATTAAAAGATTTGTGGCTGATTCAGAGCACAGATGGGTTTGTGCAGATAAGGGCACTTTGAGGAAGATTTCTGCCAGATCCATGCATCGAATCAAGAGAGCAGCTGCTAAAGCACCATTACATAGCAGCAAACAGATATTTGAAGCTGCTGGTGCCTCTGGAGTCCCACGGACATCAAGGTGTAGAGTCCTCCAGAGTCTTGCAACTGTGCATAAACCTTCCATTCGGCCACCACTAACCAATGCTCACAAGCAGAAATGGCTACATTAGGCAGAAAAATACATGAAGACTAATTTTCAAACAGTCCTGTTCACGGATGAGTGCTGTGCAACCCTGGATGGAGTAGTGGATGGTTGGTGGATGGCCACCCTGTTCCAACAAGGCTGTAACGTCAGCAAGGCGGTGGTGGAGTCGTGTTTTGGGCCGGAATCATGGGAAGAGAGCTGGTCGGCCCCTTTAGGGTCCCCGAAGGTGTAAAGATGACCTCTGCAAAGTATGTGGAGTTCCTGACTGACCACTTCCTTCCCTGGTACAGAAGGAAGAACTATGCTTTCCGTAATAAAATCATCTTCATGCATGACAATGCACCATCTCATGCTGAAAAGAATACCTCTGCATCAAAGGCTGCTATGGGGATAAAAGGAGAGAAAGTCATGGTGTAGCCTCCATCCTCCCCTTACCTCAATCCTATTAAGAACCTTTGGAGCATCCTCAAAATAGCAATAGCAAAAGATCTATGAGGGTGGGAGGCAGTTTACATCCAAAGAGCAGCTCGGGGTGGCTATTCTGACATCTTGCAAACAAATTCAAGCAGAAACTGTCCAAAAACTCACAAGTTCAATGGATGCAAGACTTGTGAAGCTGCTATCAAATAAGGGGTCATATGTTAAAATGTAACGTGATCTGTTAAAATGTTCAAAAAGTTAAAATGTTATTCAAAGTTTGATTGAAATAGCTTTTGATTTCAGTAAATATGCTGCAAACACAACAAATGACAATTTTCAGTTCTTTACAACCTATAAGGTGTTTTAAAAAAACTTACTGTGCGTAATAATTTGGAACAGTGCATTGTAAGTTTTTTATTTTTAAAAAAATACTGTTATCGTTAGGAGTTTTTTTCAAATAAAATTTGAATTGTACTCTTAATAGTTGATAACGTGACAATTATGCTGACTGTTTACATCAATTATTTAGGTAAATGAGAAAAATATAATTTGCATAATAATTTGGAACAGGGTATATATATATATATATATATATATATATATATATATATATATTAGACTGTATATATATATTCTTTCTGCCTGAACGGACGCTATGCAGGTGCTGGTCATATAATTCATCAAAAAGTTAATTTATTTCACTAATTCCATTCAAAAAGTAAAACTTGTATATTATATTAATTCATTACACCCAGACTGATATATTTCAAATGTTTATTTCTTTTAATTTTGATGATTATAACTGACAACTAAGGAAAATTCCAAATTCAGTATCTCAGGAAATTAGAATATTACTTAAGACCAATACAAAAAGGCTTTTTAGAAATCTTGGCCAACTGAAAAGTATGAACATGAAAAGTATGAGCATGTACAGCACTCAATACTTAGTTGGGGCTCCTTTTGCCTGAATTACTGCAGCAATGCGGCATGGCATGGAGCCGATCAGTCTGTGGCACTGCTCAGGTTTTATGAGAGCCCAGGTTGCTCTGATAGTGGCCTTCAGCCCTTCTGCATTGTTGGGTCTGGCATATCGCATCTTCCTCTTCACAATACCCCATAGATTTTCTATGGGGTTAAGGTCAGGCGAGTTTGCTGGCCAATTAAGAACAGGGATGCCATGGTCCTTAAACCAGGTACTGGTAGCTTTGGCACTGTGTGCAGGTGCCAAGTCCTGTTGGAAAATGAAATCTGCATCTCCATAAAGTTGGTCAGCAGCAGGAAGCATGAAGTGCTCTAAAACTTCCTGGTATACGGCTGCGTTGACCTTGGACCTCAGAAAACACAGTGGACCAACACCAGCAGATGACATGTCACCCCAACCATCACTGTCTGTGGAAACATTACACTGGACCTCAAGCAACGTGGATTGTGTGCCTCTCCTCTCTTCCTCCAGACTCTGGGACCCTGATTTCCAAAGGAAATGCAAAATTTACTTTCATCTGAGAACATAACTTTGGACCACTCAGCAGCAGTCCAGTCCTTTTTGTCTTTAGCCCAGGCAAGACACTTCTGACACTGTCTGTTGTTCAAGAGTGGCTTGACACAAGAAATGTGACAGCTGAAACCCATGTCTTGCATATGTCTGGTTGCAAGTGGGTCTTGAAGCACTGACTCCAGCTGCAGTCCACTCTTTGTGAATCTCCCTTACATTTTTGAATGCGTTTTGTTTCACAATCCTCTCCAGGGTGTGGTTATCCCTATTGCCTGTACACTTTTTCTACCACATCTTTTCCTTCCCTTCACCTCTGTATTAATGTGCTTGGACACAGAGCTCTGTGAACAGCCATCCTCTTTTGCAATGACCTTTTGTGTCTTGCCCTCCTCATGCAAGGTGTCAATGGTCGTCTTTTGGACAATTGTCAAGTCAGCAGTCTTCCCCATGATTGTGTAGCCTACAGAACTAGACTGAGAGACCATTTAAAGGCCTTTGCAGGTGTTTTAACTTAATTAGCTGATCAGAGTGTGGCACCAGATGTCTTCAATATTGAACCTTTTCACAATATTCTAATTTTCTGAGATACTGAATTTGGGATTTTCCTTAGTTGTCAGTTATAATCATCAAAATTAAAAGAAATAAACATTTGAAATATATCAGTCTGTGTGTAATGAATGAATATAATATACAAGTTTCACTCTATGAATGGAATTAGTGAAATAAATCAACTTATTGATGCTATTCTAATTATATGACCAGCACCTGTATACTATACACTGAATTAGTTGTATATAGTATGCACTAAAGGCATTATATATATATATATATATATATATATATATATATATATATACACACTAGGAAGGTATATATATATATATATATATTCTTGCACTGCCTGCACTAAAATGTATATAGATCACCCTATCTATCTATATATCTAATATATATTTAATTCTACACTAAACTGCTTGTACTAACTGACTGTATATAGATTGCCCTATCTATCTATCTATCTATCTATCTATCTATCTATCTATCTATCTATCTATCTATCTATCTCTCTATCTATTATTTTCTTCACAATATTCCCTAGCTACACTAAACTGCCTGCCGTCGCTTGCTAAGCTATCCACATTCATACTACATAGAGCTGCTGTACAAGTGGCTTTATATAGTGTGCGGCGTGGATTGAGGCTGCTGAGCTGTGATTGGCTAAAGGCCCCCTGCCTTTAGCCAATCATAGCTCTCACAGCAGGCTGCCTGCTGATTGGCCAAAGCATGCAGGTCATGTGCATGCTTTGGCCAATCAGCGAGCGGCATTCCGCCGCCATTGGAATGCATTATGGGGCATGCGAAGTTCCCGCGAACGCCCCATACTGTTTGCAATGGCGCGAATGAATGAACCCGTGATGTTCGAACCAAGAGCTCATCCCTAATGCTTATAGCAGCACGGACAGTAATAGCCCAAAAGTGGCGAAAGACGACATGCCCCTCAATAGCAGAATGGGTGTGTGATATGAGCGAGATGCGATCCCTGGAGGAATTAATTTTAATAGAAGAGAAAGTGAGTAAGCAAATTTGCTGGCTCTCCTTCATGCCAGCACTGCGGGTCAACTCCACCCCCTTGACCCCTGACAGGACCTTCCTGAATAGTAGTATAAAAGTAGGCAGTACCTGGAAACAGTTTTCTTCTTTTGTCCTCGCTCCGGACGTTCCTGTTTTTTCTAGTTGTCACACCTGCGGTCCTGGTGGAAGGTCCTTTTGTTGGAGGTAAATCCTGAGACTGGATGCTCCTGGTGTTCAGGATGCTGCATAATATGCAGTAAGGTTGTGAAAAATGCTGTCATGTGGCCTGTGGCCCTCCCTGGGGGAGGTCTGCATTCATACATGCTTGAGCCTGATCTGTTGTGTCAGGTGAGTGCTGCAGGATTCATTCATGCTTCTCTCTGACAGCCTGTGCTCTTTCTCCCTCTCTTACTGTGCTTCACTCCTTCAACCCCATATGAGTTCACCAGCTCCTGTGGATCAGGCACTGAACACTCCAGAAAGGTAGGGACCTGTAATGGATGCCGGGTGAAATATTTTGCTTCATTGTAGATATTAAGCTATTCTCCCTTTTTTCAGGGGGAGAGGCTCTTTTCGCAGAAGTCGCAAGAAATAATTTCTTCATCCAGCGATCATCAGTCACCTTCTCCACATCCACGCTCTGCCCATGCTAAAGCAAAATTTATACGCCACCACAGGCATCGGGGGTCGTCTTCTCTCTCGCTAGTTCCATCTTCCAGATGTTACTGTGAAGACTTACCTAGAAGTCAAGGGGCATTGGAGCATCCTGGCCCTGCGGCCAATATTTGCTGGGCATGTGAGGGCACAGCTATGCCGTTAAAGAGACTGTGTAAAGCTTGATTTTGGGAGGCCTCTCAATCCAGCCAGGCTGTGGACAAGGATATTAAACGATACATTAAGGAGGAGGTACAAAATAGTGTGAAAGGCCTTTTTCCTGACTCAACCAGGAGATCGAGACCAGCCCACAGGTACAGGAGATTGAGTCACCAGAGCCTGGCCTGGTAACCAGCGGGTCAGGTGCAGACTCTCAGGAAGCCCAGGATGAGACAGATTTGTTTTCTTTTAGATTTTTCATTGGTGCCCACTTTCATTACAGCAGTTAAGCAAGCTATTGAATGGGAGGAGGTGGTCTCGGTCCCTCAAGACCAAAGAAAATATTACCCTAACCTGAAGAGGGATCTCCCTAACTTTTCACTAATTGGGTAAATAAATGAGCTAATTGAAGATGAGTGGGCCAAACCAGATGGAAAGAACAGGGTGAATAAACTTTATACATTCTGGCCGACGGACCTGGAATCTTGGGATACCCCTCCCAAGGTGGACGCATCTTTACAACACCTAGCAAGGCATATCATTCTTCCATTAGAAGAGACTGTGTCATTTAAAAACTCTATGGAGAGGAGAGCTGACTCAGACCTCAAGAAGGTTTTTTCGATGACAGGGACAGCCTGTAGGCCGGCTGTGGCTCTAACGTCTGTTGCCACAGCTGTTAGAGTGTGGTCAGCGAATGTGGAGTCAGCGCTCGGAACACAAAGTGATGATGAAGCAGTCTCACCTTGCCTCCAGGACCTCAAGCTGGTGGCAGGGTTTATGGTGGAAGCAGCTGTAGATCTCGTAAGGTTCGCTTCAAGAATTATGGCACATTCTGTCGCGGCTAGACGGGCCTTATGGTTAAATCACTGGTCTGCGGACTCTGCCTCAAAGCAAGACCTGTGTTCAATTCCCTTTGCAGGGGGAACACTTTTCGGGAAAACTTTGGAGGATGCTATACGTTGGGTCACGGGAGGGAAATCGGGCCTCCTTCCCCAGGATCAGAGACGTCGCATGCAACCCTTTCGGGCGAATCAAAGATCTCGGGAGCAGTTCCGAGACGCAAGAGCCTACCGCTCGGGTAGAGAATTTAACCACTTCCCATGGCCCCCACGTAGTGCCTTCATGGACCGAGCAAAACCTAAGGCGGCTAAGCCCCCCAAAACAGCTAACAAATCCTAATGAAAGGTTGCCCATTTGGCAGTGTCTGGGTGGAAAGAATAGAGGATTTGTGGGTTCTGAGGGTGATCAACAAAGGTCTTCATTTGCAGTTCAGAAGCTCTCCTCCGACAAGTCATTTTTTCTCAACGAAAATTCCTACATCCTCAGAAAATCGTTAGAAGCCTACGTTTCAGAATTGCTGAGTTTACAGGCCATCGTTCCAGTTCCAAAATCAGAAGAAGGCAAGGGAATCTATTCTCCTTTATTTCTCATCCAAATGTCATCGGGAAAATTGTGCCCAGTGCTGGACCTCAAATACCTAAACCCCTTTCTCAAACAAGAATTGTTCCGAATGGAGTCTCTCAGGACCATTGCTGCTGTAATACAAAGAAACGATTGGATGATCACAATAGGTCTAGAAAACACATATTTTCACATTCCAGTGGCCACAGCTCATCAACGCTTTCTCAGATTCCATTTCAGAAACAACCATTTACAGTTCTGGTGCCTACCCTTTGGCCTCAGTTCGGCTCCCAGGACTTTTTCAAAGTTTTTGTAACAGTTATTGCTTTTCTTTGAGATAGTGGCATCCAAGTGTTTTATTATTTGGACAATGTCCTCATTCTAGCACAGTCCGAAGAGCCTCTTGTAGTTCACCGGAACCAGGTCCTGCAGACCTTTGCAGAGTTCAGTTGGATATGAATTCAGTAAAGAGTCGGTGCATCCCAACTCAAGTCATTACATACCTGGGCATGTCCTTCAACATGGTTCAGTACAAGGTTTTTCTTCCACAGAACAAGATCAATCATGTGTGAGCGGAGGCAGCAAAGATGATCTGCTCACCAATAGTTATGATACATCAAGCCATGAGCCTCTTAGCAGCATGCATCCCGGCTGTGGCCTGGGCGCAGTGGCAAACAAGGAGGTTCTAGTTCTGCCTCCTAAGTCACTGGAATTGGGGTGCCCTGAGCCAGAAATTTGAAATTCCTTGTTGAATTTCGAACAGCCTACAATGGTGGACCAAGAGAGCCAACCTCCCTCTGGGCAGGCCCATCAATCCTGGAGACTGGATCACAATTACTATGGACGCCAGTCTCCAGGGTTGGGGGAATCATTGCCTAGACCTGAGAGCACAAGGGAGGGGCTTGGAGCCAGCGGTCACATGCTCCTCGAATCTCCTGGAACTGAGGGCAGCAAGAGAGACCCTCAGTGTGTTTCAGCCGGTGGTTCAAGGCAGAAGAGTCAAACTCATGATGGACAACACAACAGGGGGGCATGAGGAGCCTACAGCTGCTTCAGGTAACTGCAGAATTTTTCTAGTTTCCCAAAGCCCATCTATTGGATCTGTCTGTGTCATACCTACCCGGTCCACAGAACACTCTGGCGGATCATTTGAGCCGAAAGTTTTCAAGCCAAACAGAATGGACGCCTACTTGTCGGGGATCTTCGATCAATGGGGAGTCCCAGAGGTTGATTTAATGGCGACACCATCAAACTGTCAAGTTCCCCAGTTTTTCTCAAGCCTTTTTTATCCAGTGGCTCTTGCTCAGGATGCACTCTCTCAGGTATGGGACTTCAATGTGGTTTACCTCTTCCCACCAATTGCTCTAATATACAGGTCGTTACTGAAGATCAGGGAAGAGGGAGTATCGGCTATCATGATAGCTCTGTTCTGGCCCAGGAGGCCATGGTTTCCCCTCCTGTGTCACCTGGCAGTGTCCTCCAATCAGACTACCACAAGTCCGAGATCTCCTTCTATGCGACGATCGCACTCATCCCTACCCGGCCGGCCTAGACTGCCTGGAGATTGAGATGAACAGTTTGCAGGTCCACAATATCTCCAATTCAGTAATGTCTACCCTTTTGTCAGCGAGAAAGAGTTCTACCAATACCATATATTACAGGGTGTGGCAGAAGTTCGAGGCCTTTTCAGTACAGCGGGGATTTTCATTCCTTTCTCACACAGTGGCCAATGTTCTGGATTTCCTACAATCTGGTCTTGAGGCAGTCCTTAGCTACAGCACCTTCAAAGTTCAAATTTCAGCTCTTTCAGCTTTTACAGTTTCCTCATGGGCAAAGGAGATTCTAGTAGTTTGGTTCCTCAGGGGAGCAATATAAAATTGACCATCGTAACCTTTTTCCAAAATGGGATTGACATTGGTCTTGGAAAGTTTACTGAAGTCACCCTTCTTTCCAGATGTGGACAGTCCATTGTGGTATCTAACACTAAAAACGGTCTTCTTAACAGCCTTGGTTTCAGCAAGATGAGTGTCGGACTTTGCGGCCTTTTCCTGTAAGGAGCCATTCTGCACCTTCTTCCCCGATATTCCTCCCTTCTGAGTTTCATTTTAATTGGGAATTGGTCCTTCCTGCCTTTTCGCCTGCTTCGGGGGTTTGAAAGAACTGGAGTGGTGTCACCTGGACATGAAGCTGTTACTCCAGGTATACTTGGACATGACCAGACCAATACGAAACAAGGATGCTCTGTTTATTCTTCCCAAGGGTCCTTGAATGGGCATGCCAGCCCCTCCTAGGGTGATCTCCTCGTGGATAGTGTAGACCATCCAAGCAGCTTACTCTCAGAGGGGCCTCCCCCCTCCACAGGAGATCCGTGCCCACTCCGCAAGGGCAGTTTTCTCCTCATGGGAGAAGGGACAAGGTGTCGGCGGACGTGGTCTGTAAGGCAGCAAGCTGGAAATCTTCTAATACCTTCATAAGGCACTATAAGCTAGATCAGGAGTAGGCAACCTGTGGCCCTGCAGCTGTTGCAGAACTACATTTCCCATGAGGCATTTCAAGGCTGGCAGTTACAATTACTCCCAAAGGCATGATGGGACTTGTAGTTCTGCAACAGCTGGAGTGGCCCAGGTTGCCTACCCCTGAGCTAGCTGTTATGTCTTCCCATTAAGCTCAGATGGGCACGTCTATTCTGTCTAGTGCTCTGTCTAGGAATTAAATTGTTTGTAGCAGCACCTGGTGTCTGAGTACTGTTTCTTCCCTCCCTGGGCTGGCTAGTTAAGTCCCACAGTGATGGCATGACGCAGAGCCTGGAAAACGGAAAATTGTAATCAAATACTTACCGTAATTTTCCTTTCCTGGCTTGGCGTCATGCCAGCACAATCCCTCCCTAGTTCGTCGCTAGTTATTTATAAGAACACTGTTACCAGGTACTGCCTACTTTTATACTACTTTTCAGAAAAGGTCCTGTCAGGGGTCAAGGGGACGGAGTTGACCCGCAGTGCTGGAATGACTCAGAGCCAGGAAAGGAAAGTTACGGTAAGTATTTGATAACAATTTTCTGTTATCAGAAATATGGCAACAATGGGAAGAATATTGACCATCTACAACATTCACAGAATATCTAATACTACAAGTGATATATATATATACTGTATATTTGCATGTTTGTCCAAAAATTTAAAATCAATAAAAGAGAAATTGTAAACAATACAACTCAATAAAGGAGGAATGACAGGGCCCTGCTCCTTAGAGCTTACAATCCACTTTTAAGTCCTCATACACACGGACGTATTTTACCGCTGCGTTTTTGAGCGTTTTTTGCAGCTCTCCATGTAACTCAATGGCCCCATAAAAACGCTGATGTTTTTGAGCTGTAGATAGCGTCGGGCTAGTGAGCTGAAAGCAGAACCCACAGCCAGTGCATTTCGAGGCTGTATCGTTTTGGCGCTTTAGACACTGAGCCGGCAAAACGCTCACTAACGTGCATTAATGCCGTATCACTGTTAACCGGCATTTTTAGCGCCTGCGTTTTCAGGTTAAAAAAATAGCAGAGTTTTTTTTAACAAAACGTGACGTAGCGCTGACGCTCATTAACACGAATTAATGCCGATGCAAAACGCCAACAAAATTGCGTTTTTGACGTCCATTTTTCCATGACGTCGGGCCCGACATTACAGCTAATTTTTTAATACGCCCATGTGTATAGGGCCTAAGCAAAACCACAACACATCTCTACTTCTGCTTCTAAAAAGTATTTATCCACATGAGTTTACACACATTTTGCAGCCCTTAATGCGGGGCACTTCTAAAAAGCAAGGAGAGAGGTGTGCTGCAATTTCACATGTATATACAGTATACAGTTGTGCTCAAAAGTTTGCATAACCTGGCAGAAATTGTGACATGTTGGCACTTATATTGAAAATATGACTAATCATGCCAAAAAACTGTCTTTTAGTCAAGGAGAGTGATCACATGAAGCAATTTGTTATCACAACATTTTTTGGCTCCTTTTAAAATCATAATGATAACAGAAATCACCCAAACAGCCCAGATGAAAACTTGACATACCCTGGAATGTTTGGAATTGGTACAGACCCAGACGGTGGCACACACAGGATAAATGGCTATTAAAGGTTAATTTCCCACATTTGTGGCTTTTAAAATCGCAATTAGTGTCTGTGTATAACTAGTCAATGAGTTTGTTAGCTCTCACATGGATGCACTAAGCAAGCTAGATACTAAGCCATGGGGAGCAGAAAAGAACAGTCAAAAGACCTGCGTAACAAGGAGATAAGATAAGACAAAAGATATCCAAAGCCTTGAATATGCCAGTCAGTTCTGTTTAATCATTTAACCACTTCAGCCCCGGAAGGATTTCACACTTTTTGTGATTCGGCACTGCGTCGCTTTAACCACTTCCATACAGTACACTTACACCCCCTTCCTTACCAGACCAATTTTCAGCTTTCAGCACTCTCACACTTTAAATGACAATTACTCAGTCATGCTACACTGTACCCAAACAAAATTTTTATCATTTTTTTCTCACAAATAGAGCTTTCTTTTGGTGGTATATAATCACTGCTGGGTTTTTTATTTTTTTCAATATAAGCGAAAAAGTAGCGAAAATTTTGAAAAAAAAACACTTTTTTTTAGTTTGTATTGAAAAATTTTGCAAAAAAGTAATTTTTCTTCATAAATTTGGGCGATAATTTATACTGCTACCTATCTTTGGTAAAAATAACCCAAATTAGTGGATATTATTTGGTCTCTGTGAAAGTTATAGAGTCTACAAGCTATGGTGCCAATCATT
>BLSH010492648.1:166543-193962 GCA_018402905.1 Glandirana rugosa | reverse complement strand
AATTTTTTTACTTTTTGCTAAGATACAAATCCAAAAAAAAATACAAAAAAACATTTTTTTTCATCAGTTTTGGCCTATTTATATTCTTCCTCATATTTGTGATAAAAAAAAATCGCAATTGGTGTTTATTGATTGGTTTGCGCAAAATTGGCCTCGTTTACGGATGACGAGAATTAATTTCTGGGGGTTTTTTTTATTATTTTTTACTAGTAATGGCCGTGATCTGCAATTTTTAGCGATACTGCGATATTGGGGCAGACATGTCGGACCATTTTGACACTTTTTTGGGACCATTGGCATTTATATAGCGATCAGTGCTATAAAAATGCACTGATTACTGTGTAAATGCCATTGGCAGTAAAGGGGGCGCTCTAAGGGTTAACTGTGTTCGCTGGGCGTGTTCTAACTGTGTGTGGGCTGCCCTAGCAGGGGAAGGGAAGTGATCACAGCTTTCATGTAGAGGAAGGTTGTGATCACAGCCCTTCCCCCTCTCACAGAACGGAGGTCCGTGTTTACTTACACGGACCTCTGTTCTTTCAGTGCGGGGGGGCATCGCGGGTGGCATCGCGCACGCTCACAGTGCACGATCTCGCAGCCGCCGTCGTATGACGGCGGTTTGCGATATCGAGCCACTTTGTTGGTGTCAACCTGCGGTTGACGGTCGGCAAGTGGTTGATAAGAAGTGGAAAATTTGGGGATCTCTTGATACCAAGCCAAGGTCAGGTAGATCAAGAAAGATTTCAGCAAAAACTGCCAAAGGAATTGTTCGGGATACAAAGAAAAACCCACAGGTAACCTCAGGAGAAATACAGGCTGCTCTGGAAAAAGATGGTGTGGTTGTTTTTAAGGAGCACAATACGATGATACTTGAACAAAAAAGAGCTGCATGGTAAAGTTGCCAGAAAGAAGCCTTTACTGCACAAGTTCTACAAAAAAGCCTGGTTACAATATGCCCAACAACACATTGACATGCCTCATTGTGCTTTTTTGTGGCATTGTAAAGTAAAGGCTTCCTTCTGGCAGCTCAACCCAGGGCAGCTGATGGGCCAGTACAACCAGCCCTGTTGTACCGGACCTGGCCACCAGAGGGAGCCCGTGCCGCTTCACAGACAGTTCAGTGGAGAGAGAGAGAGAGAGAAAAAAAAAGATTTTTAATGTACACCCCACTGGCCGCACGTCTTAAGAAGAGCTGGCTGTGACATGCAGGCAGGAGTGATCATGCTGTCCTCTGAGGCGGGGTTGGAGAATGAACGCAGCGAACGGGGCTGCAACAGCTGCAGGAGGGAGGATTCTACTATCATCTCCCTCCAACAGCAACCTGACATGGGTGGGAGAAAGCTGGCAGAACAGGTACAGTGTGGTGCCAGGTGGGTGCTTTAGCTCCCCCATAATTTCTCAAAGCACCCCCCCCCCATCAGCAGCCGCTCAGAATGATCTGGGAAAATAATCAAAATTTGGAGCCCAGGTCTCCTGCTTGTCATGATGACTGCAGGCAGACCCGACTCCTGATAGCAGCGTTGTTCCTATCCCCTGGCCTGCCCACATGTGTGCAAAACAGATCACTTATCTGTCTGGCTTGTAAAACAGAGCAGAAAAGTCAGATGCAGAGCTGCACCATACTGCCCTGACCTGCAAAGGGAGGGGGGAGTGAAGATTGTCAGGCTTATCCAATCAGCTTGCTTCCATGCTGCAACTCCTCCCCTTTCCTCTGCCGCCTTGTTTTAATTTTCAATACCAGAGGAAAGAGCAAGAAGATAAAATACCTCCTCAGCTCTCAAACATGAGTCTTTTTTCTGTACATTGATTCAGGGAGGGGAGAATCATCTTGTGCAGCAGCCTGGACAGTCACAGCTCCTTGTTTTAGTGCAGGCAGTGGAGGGAGTAGAGGAAAGCATTCTTTATACAGTATACGTGCTGTTTAGTCCCACACTAGGCTGTTAAAACTCCTCAGGGACAGTGTCAGGGTCAGCACCCAACAGCCATGTTATGTAACACACTGTGACAGAGCTATTACAGAGAACCTACTCACTGCTGCCTATGTCTTATATCATAATGCTCATGATCTTTAATGGTACCCTCACCCTCCTGAGAAAGATCCTTAGCTCTGTCACAAAGGACCAGCAACAAACACAGAGAGTGGACAAGCAAATCTGCAGTCATCTTGTCTCCATAAAGGTACAGTGAGTTAAAAAACACCCCCATTCACACCTAAGCCATGTCCCTGTTGCCCATGATTGATATAGCTAAATTTGATCATCATCATTATCATCTTAAAAAATCATGCAGTACAGGTGCATTGAACCACAGCACCTGTATTGTGTAATTAAAATGATGATAATGATAATAAAATGACAGTGAAATGCATTCTTCACACAAGGCACTGCAGATATGCATTTCCTGTGCAGGGTTGTCTTTTACCAGCACGGAAAGGCACTGCGTCTCCCTGACGTTTGAGAGCCGCTAATCACCGCCGATGCTCTGGATCTGGGTGGCGATTTCCCCTGTCCTTTTTTCTCCCTCTCTGCAGCGTCTGACCTCTGAGCGTTCTGTGTCAGGATCTGTAGGAGGCAGGGCAGGAGACGCCGCACACGCTTCCGCTCACTCCCTCATCTGGGCACTCCCCTCCGGATCACTCATATTTTCAATATTAATGTCAAAATTTCACAATTTTTGCCAGGGTATGCAAACTTTTGAGCACGTCTGTATTCCACAACTAGTTTCTGTGCTATGAAACAAAAGGAGGGGTTTGGGACTTTAAATGAGATGTGTGGAATCATACATCTCATCCCTAAATCTATATGCAAGAAAGAGAGGGTTTGGGACTTTGAATGAGGTAGGTCTAGCATGGCTATTAGATGAGTCAATGTAAGAAGACGTGTTTTATTCGATAGATTAAAAAACATGACATAGTAAAATTAGTACATGCATAGTAAAGCAAGAATATCAATCACATATTATTAACCAGTTATTCATGAAAACATTCATAGCAACTTTGAGATGACATATTGAGGTATAGGACAGATGTCCATCATATAAGATTGCTTGAAAAGCAACATGGTGGAGTAACTTGGGAGTGGATGAAATAAAAACCATCTAAAAAGAAAATAGTGCATCATAATTAGCCCAAGACACGTTTCCTGGTTTCCTACCACATCATCAGAGGCGAGTGCACCAATATCTGTAAAAAAGCATAAATAAGATGATATGATCCAATGTTACACCCAAACACGAGGGAAACTAGGGGGGGGGTAGGCGTGACCGGATGTGAAGGCAGCAGCATCGCTTCTCCCGGAGCTCCGCGCTGATCCGTTCAACCGGAGTGCTGGAGATGCTCTCATAGCCCAGCTGCGGCCCATCACATATTTTGGGACTGCGGGCAGATCCAG
This sequence comes from Glandirana rugosa, assembly GCA_018402905.1. Lineage (NCBI taxonomy): Eukaryota > Metazoa > Chordata > Amphibia > Anura > Ranidae > Glandirana > Glandirana rugosa. Next base: position 190,576 of record BLSH010492648.1, on the reverse strand, counting down.
GCATTCTGGAAGGGGGTTATGGGGTGTATTGCAGATATTTTAATGGTGCCTATCCCATTGACCATTCGGGTATGCCTGCTGGGGCTGGTAGAAGAAGTGGTCCCGTCCAGAGCACATAGAACGCTACTTACGATTTTACTGTTTTATGGGAAAAAGCTAATTTTGCTCTCTTGGAAAAAGCCTGTTGCACCGAGACTATTGCAGTGGAAACAGCTGGTTAATAAAATGTTTCTGTATTACAAAGTCACTTATCAAGCTAGGGGGTGTGGGAAGAAATTCCACAAGGTATGGAGGGCATGGTATGAGTCTGCAGTATCGACGGGCTGAGGGCTGGGGTAGAGTCCATCTAGAGGGTCACTAGAGGTATGGCAGATCCTAGTAGAGGGTCCTTTGGAGCAGTGTGCGTGAGATTCTGGAGGGACAGGGGGAGGTTGGTCCCATTTGGCGTACATGCACCCTGCGGACCACCCGCGGATTGAGGCACAGGGACTCCTGCTTTATCAGCAATCAGGGAACCAAGGATGCCAAGCAGAGGGTGGGGGGAGGGGGGGAAGGGGGGTGGGATGGAATGTTCATGTTCATGCTTGTATGTATAGTCTCAGATAGTTAGTAGACTATGTCTAGTTAGTCAAGGGCTGTGTGTGGCCCTTGGGAGCCAAGGACTGCTCTCTTGTTGTTGTTTGTACTTGCATATCTATAAAACCAATAAAAAGAAGTTAAAAAAAAAAAAAACACGAGGGAGACTATATATATTAATGAAGGGAGAAATGAACTCATCCCACTGAGTGCTTACATGTCAACCAGTGGCGGGACTGCCAGGGTCGCAACAGTTGCACTTGCCACTGGGCCCTGCCATTCTGCCACTGTGTGACAGCACGAAAGTCTTCCGGTCCCACACCTAATGTAGTGGCTGCAAGGCGGGTGAGCTCTAACACCACTGGTAATGACTTCCGGCACTTGGCTCCAGTGACTGGCTTGCAGCTTTTGTGGGGAGTTTCAGGTCCCACACGCTGCGATTGCTCTGTATATGACAGCTGCATCTCTCCCTCTTTCTCCCCCCCTCCTGCCTCGCACACGGACTGAAGTCCCCTCCCTCTTCTCCTCAACTCAGACATCACAGACAGGAGGAAGAGAGGGAGGAGAATGGGCACAGCAGCATCAATGGGACCGGACATGCTGATCTAAGGTCTGTACTGAATCTGAATGCTCTGTACTTGCAGGGGAAGAAAACACAGGGAAGGGGACTCGGAGAAGGGGGGCAAGTTGTCAAAGATGGATACTTGCAGTGATTTGGGGGGATAAGAGGATGCTGTATGTGCTAGGGGGCACTTTGGGACCTGAGAGAACTTGTGATGGGGGTCATGTTTTTAATTACCCCCCCCTTCTAGCACAAGCTCTCTCCACTCCCTAAGTGCCCCCTAGCACAAACAGCATCCTTGTACCCCCCCCCCCCAAATCAGTGCAAGTATCCTTCCTTGACAACTTGCCCCCCCTTCAAAGAAAGGCTTGCTGCTATTGAGGGGACAATCATGGTGTCTTGGATCCCAGGCACCTTGCTAGAGATTCGGAGCAATCACCCCAGGTACTCATGCTAGTGCCCACCTGTAAGGCAAGTTATTGGGGCCAAGTGCAGGAACTATTTTGGCACTAGGCTCCAGAACTCAAGACCTGTTCACACCACGAATAACAAAGAACACACTGTGCATTCTTGTGCGATTCACATGCCTTCCAGGTGCTGTGCAATTTCAGCCCTTTCATTTGAATGGGCTGAAATAGTGAGCTGTGCACGCACTAATTTACAAAATGCACAGTAACTGGATCACATGGTACTGCTGATCATACAATCTGGTGCAGGCAAACATTGTGTTCGCAACCTGCATTTGGGGAGTTATTAAAGGAGAAGTCCAGTGTCACGGTCCTGGTGGTGGAGTCTGTCTTGTGCAGGGAACAACCGCTCTTGCGCACCCTATTCAAGGACCCCTGGTAGGGTAGACAGAAGTCCAAGAGTGCGGAATGGGGACTGCTGATCCTGGTGGTGGAGTCTGTCTTTTGCAGGGAACAACCGCTCTTGCACACCCGATTCAAGGACCCCTGGTAGGGTAGACAGAAGTCCAAGAGTGCGGGATGGCACGAGGGCTGGATGGTCACCGATGATGATGTGATGATCCAGGTGGTCGTGCTGATCAGAGGGATAGTTGTGCAGGCTGGGTCGGCAACAGGCAAGTAATGCGGTACGGATGGGTCAGGCAAAAGGATGGTCAAGTCCAAGCAGGGTTCGTTATCAGGGGGGCAGCCGAAGTACAAGGGAGCAGACAATCGGATGGTCATGGGTAGCCGGGGTCGGTGCAGGCAGCAGATCAACAGGTCAGGTCAAGCCGGGTCAACAGGAAGTGGAGTAATACAGGAGTAGAGGGTTTGAGCTGGGGCTCACAGGTCAAAGACGCTGTAGAACGGACAGCATTTGCTGCCGTTTCCGGCGCGTGCGCACGGGAGCGCGAGCACGGACGCGCGTGAACGCGCACAAGCACGCGCACCATCGCGGAAATGGCCAGAAACCTCTGGTCTAGTGTCTTTTCCTAACATCGAGCCAAAGCTCATTTGGCTGTACTTCTCCTATGCATCACAGAAGTGTAATTTATTTTGCACTACTGTGACCCGTTTCAGCAGAGAGCAGATTGAAGTCCTGCTGACGTCACCAATGTCAGTCCAGGCACCGCGTCATCCCGACCATGGAGTCGGGATCCGCCAGGTGCCTGGACTGACACCCGTCTCAGCCTCTCAACGAGCTGCTGAGAGCCTGAGATGGCCGCTCTGCCCCCTCCACAGCCCAGCACACCAATGAGCGAAGAGGGAGATGAGCAGAGAGCTGCGACTGACAGTCTACAGCTCTCTCCTCATGGAACTCTGATAACCGAGCGATCGGCAGTGTGCGATCGCTTGGTTCTCAGTGTTAGAGTCGCTGGGGACAGATGCAGCATCGGACTGATGCTCCACCTGGGTAAGTATAAGAGGGGAAAAAAAGAAACCCTTACTTCTCTTTTATGTTGACACCTACCACAGATCGCTTTGGCAGTGCATTTTGAATGTAGTGTGGGAAACACACACAAAAAGCAGGTTTCTCTCACGGCATTCTGGTGTGAACAGACCCTTAGTCCAGATGCACAGGATTTCATTTGTATCTCCGGAAAGTCCCAACAAAACTAGGACAGGTGGAAAGTATGGAATTGTATTAGAAGGGGAGAGGATTTGTGTTTTGGGGGGGGGGTTGTACTGAGAAAGGGGATTTGGGTAGTAGGATTGGTGACAGAACTGGGGAGCATACTTATGCTGGCATGGGGGAAAGAGAATTTGTGCCGGGGAGGATGGGGGGGATTTGACCCAGGATGGGGGGGGGGTGTTGTGCTGGAAGGGAGGACCAGGGGGAGAGGATTGAATGGGGATGGATTTGTCCTGAGTGGATTTGAGGAGACGTCCTTCACATTGCACCCATTACAGATTCGGTCGTAATGTGAAGGAGGTTGTAGACAGTGGGGGTGGGGGTTGCATTGTGGAGGAGGGAGGGGTGGCAGGGCATCAAAAATCAAAATGCACCTTCATTGTGTAGACAAAAATTCTTGCACCGGCCCTGCTGGTACTGATAACCACCGCCTGACTTGCCCCCTGCTGCCACCCACTGCTGCTAACCCAATGCTGTCAGTCTGACCTTCCATCCTCCATAAGTGTCCACTGTGTGAGCCACTTGCTGTCAGAGCTCTCCTCCTGCACCGCTGTGGCTTATATTTCTGCGGTCAGCAACGAGTATGCTGGTTCTCCTGTCATGGGTGATCTGCTCAGGGTCAGCTCACTGAGCCTGTCAGTAACATCCTGTTTAAAAGCCTTTCAGATGCTGGGAGTGCAGGTCTTACATGCCGGTAAAATCTACAACATTTATAGCAGTACCTAAATACATGTGGAACACAGTGGCGGAACTACCAGGGTCACAAAGGCTACACTTGCGACTGGAGCCTGGTGTTCTGCCATGATGGAGGGCCCCAAGATGGCAGGAAGGAGGCTGCCGTGGGACTGTAATAATGGTCCCCGGGACCAGAGGTCAAAGGGCCCTTCATGGTTTCTTGCACCGGGGCCCTGAAGGTTGTAGTTACGCCTCTGATTTCAACTAAGTCTAAACCACTTATCCAACCGACCAAATAGTGCAGGCTCACCGCTCAGAGGGTAACACAGCTCGTGTGGATCTGGTGTGCTGACTCACAAGGGCAGGTGCTGGCTGATGAAGCAATCAAGTAGTAACAGCAACAAGGTTGGAAGTAGCCGCACTCAAACGATCCAATTTCCAAAAACGATTTTATTGCATCAAAGGGTGATATAGACAACGAACGAAAGGTTCAGCTGACGCGTTTCGCTCCCTACAGTAGGTGCTTACTCATAGCTTGACCAAAATATGTGAACAGTGCATATATATAACCAAACATACATAGTAATTAAACAATCAAGAGATTGAACAATTAGACAATTGACATCAGGAGGGATCACAGCAAAATCTGGATAATGTGTACGTGGCCAAAAATATGTTTGTATGTACAACGCAATATTATGCATAGAATAGTGATAAAAAGAAAGAAAACACCAAGTACACTAACTTAAGGTATAACCGTGATCACATGTGGACATTAATTTAACCCTCTATATGATAAACCAATTCAATGTCCTGACATAGTGAAACATAGTGACTGATGAAAGTGTTATAAATATATGCCATTATCACATGTGTAATGTTTAATTACTATGTATGTTTGGTTATATATATGCACTGTTCACATATTTTGGTCAAGCTATGAGTAAGCACCTACTGTAGGGTGCGAAACGCGTCAGCTGGACCTTTCGTTCGTTGTCTATATCACCCTTTGATGCAATAAAATCGTTTTTGGAAATTGGATCGTTTGAGTGCGGCTACTTCCAACCTTGTTGCTGTTACTAAGTCTAAACCACGTTTAGACATTTTACTATGTCATGTTTTATAACCGGTTCCACACTGCCTACCGTCTATTTACGGCGGCAGTGTGGACGCTGGGCAGGAATCGCCGTAAAAAAGCGGCGATCTGCGAGTGGCCACTAGGGGGGCGCGTGCCCGCCGCACTCCTGAGGAGTGTGCCCGCAGCTCGGGTGGACCCGATGTCTGCCGGCGAGCCACGATGAGCGGCCACAGCCAAAGAACGGGGAACCGCCGATGTAAACACAGTAAAATCAGTTAGATCTCTCATGCCCATGGTAGCCCAGCCCCCTCACAGTTAGAACACACCCAGGGAACACAGTTAACCCCTAGATCGTCCCCTGCATGTTAACCCCTTCACTGCCAATGACATTTCTACAGTAATCAGTGGACATTTAAATTTCTGATCGCTGTATAAATGTCATTGGTCCCAAAAAAGTGTCAAAAATGTCCGACATGTCGGCTGCAATATCGCAGTACCGCTAAAAACAGCAGATCGCTGCCATTACTAGTAAAAAAATAAAAATAAATAAAAACCCCAGAAATTAATTCTCATCATCCGTAAACGTGGCCACTTTTGCGCAAACCAATCAATAAATACCGGTTGCGATTTTTTTTACCAAAAATATGAGGAAGAATATAAATCGGCCAAAACCGATGAAAAAAAATGTTTTTTTATATTTTTTTTTTGGATTTGTATTTTAGCAAAAAGTAAGAAATTTGGGTTTTTTTTGCAAAATTGGCGCTCTTCTTTTGTTTATAGCGGTGATCAGAAATGACGCAGAGGTGATCAAATACCACCAAAAGAAAGCTCTATTTGTGGGAAAAAAAGGACGCAAATTTTGTTTGGGTACAACGTCGTACGACCGCGCAATTGTCAGTTAAATCTACGCAGTGCCGGATCGCAAAAAGTGCTCTGGTCCAAACTGGGAAATCCTTCCAGGACTGAAGTGGTTAACGTATCATCTTTTAGCCATGCTAGACTTATCTCATTTGAAGTTGCAAATCCTCTCTTTCTTGCATATAGTTTATGTGCTACCTTTATCTAAACATAAAAATGAAAAATACTGTAGTTTAAAAAAAGAAAAACATTTTTCTTTTTAAATATGTATGTTTTGTCTGACACAGGTATTTGATACATACACTGATTATTCTACTTTCTACTTAGCCTAAGGGAGGAAGCCTAAAAAATGTAAAAATGGACAAAAACACAACCTCAGATATATTCACAGAGTACACACAGTACAAAAGAGAAAATGAGATGAAAATGAAAGAAAGTTAGATCACTCATAATGCAGGTAATTGATCATGCTGTGAACTCTCATGGGAACTTTTCATCCCTAAAGAACTCTGCATATGATGAGGTCATCCTTTGATCACATAGGGTTTCAGTGTCAGCAAAGAATAAAGCATACAAGATAAGGAGTCCACAAAGGAAGTCTGTGCCATTGCTGTTGCATTTATCGCTATTGAAAAATGCATGCGATCCCGTATTTATTTTACAATTTAATAAACAAATGGTTTACTTTGTTAAACATACTTAAGCTTAGCACAATAATTTGTGAACACAAGTCCAAATGCATGTCAATTAAGATAAGCACATCCATATAACCCTTAAATAAGTGTGTGTTCTGTTGGCTTTTGATGGAATATTACATGAGAGTTCATTTCAAAAAGTATTGAATGTTGGTACTTCTGAACTGTTGATGACCCCAGCAATTAACTTTGTTTCCATGTGAATTTCTGAACCTATATCACATGTAAGAAGGTTTCACACTGGAGGAGAAAGCAAAATAAAAGCAGAATGTATATGATGATCTCACTGTGCTACACATACCTAGTAGATCAAAAAGAAACAGTTGACTCCTAGGGTCATTAGAAGTTCAGTAGAGCCCCACATGGAAAAGCAGTATGACATAGCAGTGTGAGACAGCAGACAGATGACATTTTTTTTTACAATTTCACCACATTAAATTCTAGTGCTGGATATCCATTAGGAAGTTTTCTCTTGTTTTCACAGATCTGGCGATTGCCTTATATTTTCTAATTACGTCATGAGTGAAACATAGACGTTGCCATTTTTGTCTCTCGCTCTGAAAATGCTAGCTTCCTGGCCGTTATGCATATCCTCTGGTTTCAATACTTTTCGTCACTAGCCTGGTACAAATATGCAGATCAGGAAAATCAGAAGTCATATGCACATTTGCTACTGGTCAGCAAGAGAGGCAGCAGTACCCTTAAAATTGATGTAAACTCGATTCATGAAATTTGACCTAGGCACATATATCTGTAATGTTTACTTATCTCTCTTCAAAGCACTAAGTCTGCTGCTCTGTTTCTCTGTTATCAGCAGAGTCACTTCTGACAAGCTCTCGAAACAGGAGCTAAAAGCAGCTGGAAATTTGTGTCGAGGAGGGTGCTATAAATAAATTAGCAGAGAGCTGGTCTATTCACAGCACAGCTCTGCAAGTATCTTCGTTCCTCTGCCTATGTGGGGGGGGGGGGGTGCACCTTTCCTCCAATCAGCTGTCACTCAGTGTATGCCTAGACTCCACACCCAGTGCTGGAACAGGAAGAAAAATTCTAACATGATGTGCACTTTTTAAAGAATATAGAAAGCTGAAGACAGCAGATATAAATGTAAATCTTATGTAGGGAGGTTTGATTCACCTCTGTGTATCACAGGCTGTTCACATCCACTGACTGATTACATCCACTTTAAGCTGGGTACACACATACACACAATTTTTTTCCGTTCAGCCAGTGGGTTGGACAAGAAAAAAATTACAGATTCCCATATCAACACAAGCGATGTTGATGCAGGGATCTTTTCCGCTGACACATTGTATTCTGACAGGGGGGCTCCCCTCTCCCATGACAAAATACACTGGTTTTCTACCATGATTGTTTGACAGAAGCTGGTTTTCACACCAGCTTAGTTGAACAGACAGTTATACAAGCGGATGGAAAGTTGGCCGATTCCTCCTGCACCGCCTGATTTTTGGCCCCTGTGTACTGGGCTTTAGATGACTAGCATTTTCAGAATGGAGCTTTAAATGTGTCTGTCATTACAAAACAATGACAGTAGGCAAGTAGTGGAAGACAATCCATGTATGGGAAAATGTATTAAAAATCTATTTACTTGTCTTTAAATGTCCAAGTATGTCTAGAAAGAAGTTACCCATTGATTAGCAATTACACAGATGAGAAGGCATAAGCATACCAGCACATTTGACATATACAGGACTGTAACTGAAAACCATAGGACCCCATATTAAAACTTTGATAGGTCCCTGCTGGCTGACCACTTTCCAGTGGCCTCTCTTACTGTACTCAGTGCTTTGCCAGTGGCACATACTACATATTACTATTGAAAAGTCCCTCTATATTGGAGTGTTTTGCTGATGATGATGGATGCAGGGTGTCATAGGCTGAGGTTCTTGAGAAGGTCGAGGCAAAGAACTATCCAGTCCCATCCAGTGGCTCCTACAGGGGTAGTGTTACAATAGGAAAATATTTTTTAAAAAGATTGCATTCAAATTAATAATAAAGTGGGTGTTGCATGCACTTAAAGGGGCAGCTACACTATATCTTTGGTAATTTTTAGAGTTGGGAGCCTTTTTTTTTAGTTTTGTACTTTTAAAACGATTGTAATACCTGTGGCCAGCTATACAATCTACCTAGAGCAAATTAAAACTTATTGATGCAGTCAGCCAGGTTTCATTCAATCTCTTCCAGTATAAGAAAACCCGATCATGTGTGAGCTCACATACAATATATTTAGAATGTCTTTGCAATTCTATTAAAATGTAAAAGTAAAATGAAAGAATAAATTCTCTTAAGTTAGCCATATAATAGTAGATTTTCAAACAAATGTTCGTATGGACACTTGTACAAAATGTATTTCTAAAATTTTCAGTACATTCAATCACTTGATGAATTTTGTTCAAAAGAATGTTTCAAAATTGTATTTGTTTTAAACATTTGATTTTGTAGCGAACTAACTTTCACAAATGAAATCCACATACACTGCTAGAAATTCATTAGTTCTAGAAAAATGTTCCATCCTGCTCCTTTAAAGTGATACTAAAATCTGTTTTTTTTTTCTTTAAAAATAACAAACATGTTACTTATCAGCTCTGTACAGTGGTTTTGCACAGAACAGCCCAGACCCTCCTCTTCTCGGGTCCCTCTTTGGCCCTCCTGGTCCCTCCCTCCTGTTGAGTGCCCCCACAGCAAGCAGCTTGCTATGGGAGCACCCGAGCCGAGCTGCAGCTCTGTGTGTCCATTCAGACATGGAGCCACAGTTCCGCCCGGCCCCCTCTCTCTTTTTATTGGCTAATTATCTTTCATTGACAGCAGCAAGAGCCAATGGTGCCACTGCTGTGTCTTAGCCAATTGGGAGGGAAAGTCCCTGGTGCCTGAGGCACTTGTGGATGTCACTGCATCAAGAGGGGGCTCAAGAAAGTATTAGGGAGGCTGAGGGGGCTGCTGCACACAGAAGTTTCCAAATGTATCTGCTAAAGGGCAGCACATGTCTGTGGTGTCAGGAAAGCGACTTTGCGCTCCCCAGTTCATGGTGTGCAGGCAGTGAGGAGATGATGTGCTGTAACCTCTAGCAACCAATCTGTGGGCAGTAATGATGTGCAGTAAACTCTAGCAACCAATCAGTGAGCAGTATTGATGTACAGTAATCTCTAGCAACCAAACAAGCAGAAAGCATGTGCTGTTACCTCTAGCAACTAATCAGTGAGCCGTAATGTGTGCTGTAACTTCTAGCAACCAGTCAGTAACTGGTAATGATATTCTGTAACCTCTGGAAACCAATCAAAATCACTGCTGATCTGATTCAGTAAACTGATTTTGAGTCTACTTGCTATTTATTGTATGGCTCAGAGCAGGTGGAAAGTGAAATTGCATGGGGGGCGGCCCAAGAAAATATTTGCCCAGGGTCTAATCAATATTAAAGACAGCCCTGAACCCACCACAGAGAACCAAGATCACATATACTATTACATCAATCCCTTCACATAGATTGTAAACTTGTGCAATATTGTGTGCTGTCCCTCCTCCATATTATGAAGTGAATGTCGCTGAATGTCACAACACATGACAATGCCTCCTCAAATTGAATCTCCAGTGACTGCATGAATAATAAAAGAGCTTGGAAGTGCTCCTTGTTACATACGGTACTTATGCTGTGAAAAGACATAGCCGTACCTCACTTATCTCACTTAAAGTGGTTGTATCTATTCCAATGTAATTTTTCCCTACAGGTAAGCCTATAATAAGGATTACCTGTAGGTAAAATTATATGGTTTAGGAGCTATTCCCCCTGCAAGCAGCGGCTGACGTCAACCGACCTTGCCGGAAACCGAGCATGCGTGGGAGTGCCGTCTTGCGGCTCCGGCAACTCACAGCGCCGGAGCCGCGTACCTGGAAACAACATTTGAGGGAAGATGTCAGCTCCCTCAGAGGGATCTTCATTCTAAGGTACATACAAGCTCATTATGCCTTTGTCTTGCAGTTTTTTTTGTTCCCTGAGGATACAACCGCTTTAAGATTATCACCTCTGGCGCCCCTTATAACAGATGGAACATGCAGGGGGATCCAGGAAAAGAGTAAACCACATGTCCATGTGGCTGAGTCTGTCTCAAGGAGGTGTGCTACATTGACGTGGTTCGTTCATTCTCCGTATTACATCTATGGAGTTATATCAGATTTTGCCTGCTCTACATCACAACAAACAGAATAGATCGAATACATCGATCTTAGAGCACTGGGCTGACTTTTCATTGGGGTGTAACTATATTCTAAAAATGGTTTGCAATTAAATGGAAGGGAGTCCAATGTGCTGGGGGGCAGGTTTATGGGAAGGCTGGAGGAGTATTTAAACTAGGACTTTAGACAGGGGTCAGACCCTAATGGTGGGTGGCATGGGGGAAAATGGGTGGAGGGCTATGGTAGGTGATAAGAAGGTTCCCATGTTACAATCCAACCATTGAAAAACAGTACTATTTGTACTATGAAGAAAAAAAAATTGTCAATGAATTAAAGTTTGTTCACTAATGCCAAAAGTCCACTAAGCAAAATAGTTGAGTTGGAAGCTTTGTTGCATGAATAGAACTATGATTTAATTGTTGCCGAATCTTGGCTTCATTCGTCACATGATTGGGCTAATCGTCCTGGCTATGCTCTCTTTCAGAGAGACAGGGTAAAAAATAAAGGTGGTAGTGTCTGTCTCTATGTGAGAAGTGACCCTAAGGTGTGTTGTCAACTCTATACAACCACTTTAAACTACAGGTAAGCCTATAATAAGGCTTACCTGTAGGTCCCGGGAATATCTCCTAAACTTGCACAGTTTAGGAGATATTCCCTGTATCTGCATGTGCCGACGTCATCAGCACATGCACACTGAATAATCGGCCCCAGGGTGGCCCAGGGTGCCGTTTCTTCAATAAATATGCCGTATCTGGCAGCTCATGTGCGCATGCGCGAGAGTGATGTCAGCGTCACTCCGGCCAATCACAGCGCTGGAGTCTGCGCTCTGATTGGCCAGACACACGAAGCATGTTGCCGGTCACAGCGGTGTGCCGAGACCGCTGCAACAGCTTTGTTCCAAGGTAAGTATTTCATAATGAGCTAGTATGCGATGCATACTAGCTCATTATGCCTTTGTTTTTCAGATTTTTTTTTTTTTTTTAGGGTTGACAACCACTTTAATGGAGTGTGATGGTGCTGAAGAAAAATTAGTGGGATTGCATATGGGTGTGCACACCACATAGTTAATTATTCAAGGTTGTTATAGACCACCAAGTGTTAATGAGGAGGTGGAGCATCTTGCACAGATAGGAAGGGGCTGCCAAAAGTGGTACAGTGATGACAATGGGGATTTTAACTCATGACAACCACTTTAACCTACACGTAAGCCTATAATAAGGCATACCTGTAGGTGCCCTGCATATCTCCCAAACCTGCACAGTTCAGGAGATATGCAGTGTAGTAAATGTACAAACATCATTTCAGCACATGCGCAGTGAAGAAACAGCCTCCCTGCCGCTTCTTCACTGTGATCGTGCCATGACTTGCGGCTCCCGTGTGCATGCGCAGAGCCCGAGGAGCAGTCCCAGAAGGAAGAGGGGCAGAAGATGGATGCTGCCAGCACAGGGGACATCGCTGGACATCGCAGGCTTAGTTTCCAAGTAAGTGACACATAATGGGCTACTATGCGATGCATGGTAGCCCATTATGCATCTACTTTACAGGGAAATACAGAGGGGTTTTACTTGGGTTTACTTCCTCTTTAATCCCCCTGAAATTGACTGGAGTAAAGGGAAGAAATTTATAAACCTAGATATATTATAGAGAAGATAGATTATAGCAAAGATAATTTTATGGTACAGTTGATAGAAACCCCAATTAGAAATGATGTACTGCTGGACCTGGTAGTCTCTAACCATGCAGGGCTTATTACTAATGTTGAGCGAACCCGAACTGTAAAGTTTGGGTCCGTACCGAATTTTGGGGTGTCCGGGACCCGGACCCGAACTCGGACATTTAAAAAAAGTTTGCGTTCGAGTTCGGGGTTCTGGTATTTGATTCCACGTGTTGAATAGCTGCCAAGGGCAGCCGATCAACAATTGTTTCACTGGTTTGCCCTTAGAAGCCATCACAGCCATGCCTACTAATGGCATGGCTGTGATTGGCCAGTGCATCATGTGACCCAGCCTCTATATATGGGGCTGGAGTCACCGTGCTGCATGTCATATGCTCTCAGGCTAGTTTAGGGAGAGGATGCTGCTGGCTCTGTGAGGGACAGATTGAAGATATTATATAACATCTCATCCTGCATTACTGAACGATCTGATTGTGGACTAGGTAGAGATTACTAGTACTGCTGCTTTGAGGGACAGATTGCAGACCTCATCCTGCTGCACAGAACGATCTGACTGGACTAGGTAGAGTCTACTGCTTAGAGGGACAGAATATTGTTCTAAAATCATTTCCAAGTTCTATAGGGAAAGGTTCCAGCTGTTGCTTTAAGGGACAGAATATTGTTCTAAAATCATCTCCAAGTTCTATAGGGAAAGGTTCCAGCTGTTGCTTTAAGGGACAGAATATTGTTCTAAAACCATCTCCTAGTTCTATAGGGAGAGGTTCCTGCTGTTGCTTAAAGGGACAGATTATTGTTTCTTGCACAAAATTAAAAAGTGCATCTAAATTGCTGGTTTAAAAAAAAATATTCTAAAAACTACATTTGTGGCCAGCGGTGCATTTCTTGCACAAAAATAAAAAAAATGTCTACATTGCTGGTTTAAAAAAAAAAATATTCTAAAAACTACATTTGCGACCAGCGGTGCATTTCTTGCACAAAAATAAAAAAATGTCTACATTGCTGGTTTAAAATAGATATATATATATATTCTAAAAACTACATTTGTGGCCAGCGGTGCATTTCTTGCACAAAAATAAAAGAAATGTCTACATTGCTGGTTTAAAATATATATATATATATATTCTAAAAACTACATTTGTGGCCAGCGGTGCATTTCTTGCACAAAAATAAAAGAAATGTCTACATTGCTGGTTTAAAAAAAAATATATATATATTCCAAAAACTACATTTGCAGCCAACGGTGCATTTCTTGCACAAAAATAAAAAAAAACTGTGTTGGCTACCTCCTCCTCCTCCACCGCCACTTCCACTGCCTCCTCAACCTCCAACTCCACATCCACCTCCATTTTTTAATTTTTTTATGTGATTTTAGCTTAAAAATTATTTTAAGTTATTTCCCTATCCCCATTTCTTTGTAGGGCACTTGTCCAACTCTTACCCCCATTTTCCTTCCTTTTGCAGACCTCTAGGACTTGTCAGGACTTTGTTACAGCCATTTTTGTGCCTAAAAGTTCAGGTCCCCATTGATTTCAATGGGGTTTGGGGTCTGGGATAAAGTCCGGGTCAAGTTCGGTCCCGAACCCGGACTGTTTCCTGAAGTTCGGCCGAACCTGCCGAACCCGGACTTCCAGAGGTTCGATCAACTCTACTTATTACTAATGTTTATTTAAAAGAACATCTGGGTAGCAGTGCCCATAACATCATGTTATTTAATTTAACCTGTAAGCAACAAGCACATACTGGAAAGATAAAGCCACTTAACTTTAAGAGAGCACATTTTCCAAGGCTGAGGGCTGCTTTCCAAGATTTAGACGGGGAGGGAATACAGTATTGTCATTGAAGAATGTAGAACAGAAATGGGAATGCTTTAAAATGACTGTATGTGAACAAACTGGAAAATATGATCCCATGGACAAGAAGTTTAAAAGGCAAAAAATAAAACCTACATGCCTAATGGCCAAAGTTAGAAAAGCTATAGATAATAAGAAAAAACATTTAAAAAATATAAAAATGAAGGAACACTATCATCATTTAAAAGTTACAAAGAATATAATACAATATTAAAAAATGAAATCAAGGCCACAAAAATTGAAAACGCAGGCTGCAAAAGAAAGTAGGACAAACCCAAATAAATTCTTGAAAGTGAAATATATATAATATATATATACATATATATATATATATATATATATATATAAAAAATATATATATATATATATATATATATATATATATATATATACATATATATAACGCTGATGAGTGAACATAAACTAACTAATGTGAAACTTTTCATATCCAGATGAGCTACTTTACTTCTAGCATCTTCAATATCCTTTTCACTATACCCTTTAGCTAATAATTTACTCTGATATTCATAACCTTTATTTAAATGACAGTTCCTTCTTATATGAAAAAAACTGGCTTTTAGACCCGCCCGATCGTTAGCGGTAAAACACTGCTAATTTGCGGCGCTTTAACACTCGTTATATCGGTGCCGCTGTTCGGGTGGCAGCGGTGCGCTTTTAACCCCCCCACAAGGGGTTAAAAAGGGGTTAGAAGTGTCGGTTAGTGGAATTTCCAAATCGGTGTTCAGGCGCTTCGGGAGCGCTGCCCCATTGTTTTCAATGGGCAGGGGCAGTGGATGAGTGGTGAATACACCACTCCCACAGCGCCCCAAAGATGCAGCTTGCAGGACTGTTTTTACGGTCCCGCAAGTGCACCACCCCCGTGTGAAAGCACTTGGGCTTTCACACTGGGGTGTATTGGGGGGAGCTTTTCAGGCGCTTTTCATTCGCTATTTTTAGCGCAAAAGCACCTGAAAAATGTTCTGGTGTGAAAGGGGTCTTAGGGATAATTTTTAGCCAGGTAGGATGATGACAGCTCTCTCTGGGTATGAAACTATTATGATCTGTGTCTGTAAAAAATGTTTAGTATGTAGCTGATCTATAGTCTTAAATATCTCAGAATCTGACTTTAGACAGGGTTCAGGCCCTAATGGTGGGTGGCATGGGGGAAAATGGGTGGAGGGCTATGGTAGGTGATAAGAAGGTTCCCATGTTACAATCCAACCAATTGAAAAACAGTACTATTTGTACTATGAAAAAAAAAATTGTCAATGAATTAAAGTGTTTGTTCACTAATGCCAAAAGTCCACTAAGCAAAATAGTTGAGTTGGAAGCTTTGTTGCATGAATAGAACTACGATTTAATTGTTGCCGAATCTTGGCTTCATTCGTCACATGATTGGGCTAATAATAGTCCTGGCTATGCTCTCTTTCAGAGAGACAGGGTAAAAAACAAAGGTGGTGGTGTCTGTCTCTATGTGAGAAGTGACCCTAAGGTGTGTTGTCAACTCTATACAACCACTTTAACCACTTGCCGACTGTGTAACGTAGTTACACGGCCGCAAGTGGCACCCATTGTTCTGGGAGGGCGTATAATAACGTCCTCCCAGAATCACGCTCCCGGGAACATCCGTGACCGCCGGGTCCATGAGACCCGGTGCATCACGGATCACGGTAAATGCCCACTTGGAGCGGCCGTTTACCACGTGATCGCTCAGTCAAATGACGGAGCATCACATGTAAACAACCGGTGGAAATGCCGGCTTGTCTCTCCCCTCTCCGCACCGATCGGTGCAGTGTGACAGGAGAGGGGGGAGAGGGGGGAAAGAGGAGATGCAGCGGTGCTGTGGGCAGGATCTGAAGTGCCCACAGCACCGCTATGTCATGCCCACCCATCCGTCACCCATACATTCATGCCCACCCATCCGTCACCCATACATCCATGCCCACCCATCCGTCACCCATACATCCATGCCCACCCATCCGTGCCCACCAATGCATCTGTGCTCACCCATCCGTCACCCATGCATCCGTGCTCACCCATCCGTGTCCACCCATCCGTCACCCATGCTCACCCATCCGTCAGCCTTGCTCACCCATCCGTCACCCATACATCCATGCTCACCCATCTGTCACCCATGCATCCATACTCACTCATCCGTCACCCATGCATCCGTGCTCGCCCATCCGTCACCCATGCGTCCGTGCTCACCCATCCATGCTCACCCATCTGTCACCCATGCATCTGTGCTCACCCATCCATCACCCATGCATCCGTGCTCACCCATCCGTGCTCACTCATCCGTCACCCATGCATCCGTGCTCACCCATGCATCCATGCCCACCCATCCATGCTCACCCATCCGTCACCCATGCATCCGTGCTCACTCATCCGTCACCCTTGCTCACCCATCCGTACTCACTCATCTGTGACCCATGCATCCGTGCTCACCCATCCGTGCTCACTCATCTGTCACCCATGCATCCGTGCTCACCCATCCAGCCATGCTCACCCATGTATCCATGCTCACCAATCCAATCGTGCTCACTCATGCAGCCTCATCCGTGCTTACCCATCCAGCCTCATCCGTGTTCACCCATGCATCCGTGTTCACCCAAACATCCGTGCTCCGCCATCCATCCGTGCTCATCCTTGCATCCATGCTCACCCATCCATCCGTGCTCACCCATCCATCCGTGCTCACTCATCCATCCATGCTCACCCATGCATTCGTGCTCAGCCATGCATCCATGCTCAGCCATGCATCCGTGCTCTGCCATCCAGCTGTGCTCACCCATGCATGCATGCTCACCCATGCATCCGTGCTCCGCCATCCATCTATGCTCACCCATCCATCCGTGCTCACCAATCCATTCATGCTCACCCATGCAGCCTCATCCATGCTCACCAATCCAGCCGTGCGCACCCATCCAGCCTCATCCGTGTTCACCCATGCATCTATGCTCCGCCATCCATCCCTGCTCACCCATCCATCCGTGCTCACCCATCCATCCTTGCTCAGCCATCCATCTGTACTCACCCATGCATGCATGCTCACCAATGCATCCATGCTCACCCATCAATCCGTGCTCAGTCATCCCCATCTATGGCTTATTCACCCCCATTTGTGCTCATTTATGCCTCATTCATGCTCATCCATACCACATCAGTTCTCATCCATGACACATCCATGCCACTACAGCACCCATCAGTGCCACTATAGTGCCCATCAGTGCCACCACAGTGCCTCACAATAATGTAATAGGTAGTCAAATTAGATTTGAAATGTATGCCCCTAGAACGCCTGATGGTGCACCCTGCATGTTGAGCCTCTGTATGTGGCCAGGCTGTGTAAAAGTGTCACATATGTGGTATCGCCATACTCGGGACAAGTAGTAGAATATATTTTAGGGTGAAATTTTTGCTAGGTATATGTTGTGTGTTAGAAATATTGTATAAATGGACAACCTTGTGTAAAAAAAAATGCATTCTCATTTTCTTTCCACATTTTCCAAAAACTTGTGGGAAAAATTAACCGCTCAAAAGACTCATTATGCCTCATAGAATATACGTTGGGGTGTTTACTTTCCAAAACGGGGTAATTTTTGGGCATTTCCATTGCCCTGGTGCTCCAGGACCTTCAAAAGTGCAAGAGGTAGTCAGGAAATTATATGTGTAATTTATGTCCTTAGAACGCCTGATGGTGCTCCCTGCATATTGGGCCTCTGTATGTGGCCAGGCTGTGTAAAAGTGTCACACATGTGGTATCACCATACTCGGGACGAGTAGCAAAATATATTTTAGGGTGTCATTTTTGCTATGTACATACTGTGTGTTAGAAATATTGTATAAATGGACAACACTGTGTAAAAAAAATGTGTTGTCATTTTCTTTCCACATTTTCCAAAAACTTGTGGAAAAAATTAACTGTTCAAAAGACTCATTATGCCTCATAGAATATACGTTGGGGTGTTTACTTTCCAAAATGGGGTCATTTTTTGGGTGTTTCCATTGCCCTGGTGCTCCAAGACCTTCAAAAGTGCAAGAGGTAGTCAGGAAATTATATGTGTAATTTATGTCCTTAGAACGCCTGATGGTGCTCCCTGCATATTGGGCCTCTGTATGTGGCCAGGCTGTGTAAAAGTGTCATACATGTGGTATCACCATACTCGGGTCGAGTAGCAAAATATATTTTAGGGTGAAATTTTTGCTAGGTATATGTTGTGTGTTAGAAATATTGTATAAATGGACAACCTTGTGTAAAAAAAATGCGTTGTCATTTTCTTTCCACATTTTCCAAAAACTTGTGGAAAAAATTAACCGTTCAAAAGACTCATTATGCCTCATAGAATATACGTTGGGGTGTTTACTTTCCAAAATGGGGTCAGTTTTGGGGCGTTTCCATTGCCCTGGTGCTCCAGGACCTTCAAAAGTGCAAGAGGTAGTCAGGAAATTATATGTGTAATTTATGTCCTTAGAACGCCTGATGGCGCTCCCTGCATGTTAGGCCTCTGTATGTGGCCAGGCTGTGTAAAAGTCTCACACATGTGGTATCACCATACTCAGGAGGAGTAGCAGGATGTGTTTTGGGGTGTAATTGGTGGTATGCATATGCTGGGTGTGAGAAATAACCTGTTAATATGACAATTTTGTGGAAAAAAAAACTGAAAAAAAAAATCTTCATTTTGCAAAGAATTGTGGGAAAAAATGACAACTTCAAAAAACTCGCCATGCCTCTTACTAAATACGTTGGACTGTCTATTTTCCAAAAAAGGGGTCATTTGGGGGGGTATTTGTAGTTTTCTGTCTTGTTAGGGCCTCAAGAAATGAGATAGGCCTTCAGTGCATCAGGTGTGATCAATTTTCAGTGATTGGCACCATAGATTGTAGACTCTATAACTTTCACAAAGACCAAATAATATACACTAATTTGGGTTATTTTTACAAAAGATATATAACAGTATAAATTTTGGCCAAAATGTATAAAGAAAAATTACTAATTTGCAAAATGTTATAACAGAAATAAAGAAAAATGCATTTTTTTTTACAAATTTTTCGGTATTTTTCCATTTATTGCTCAAAAAATAAACACCCCAATGGTGATTAAATACCACCAAAAGAAAGCTCTATTTGTGTGAAAAAAGGATGAAAATTTCCTATGGGTACAGTGTAGTATGACTGAGTAATTGTCATTCAAAATGTGAGAGCACCGAAAGCTGAAAATTGGTCTGGTTAGGAAGGGGGTTTAAGTGCCCAGTGGTCAAGTGGTTAAACTACAGGTAAGCCTATAATAAGGCTTACCTGTAGGTCCCGGGAATTTCTCCTAAACTTGCACAGTTTAGGAGATATTCCCTGTATCTGCATGTGCCAACGTCATTTGCACATGCGCACTGAAGAATCAGCCCCAGGGTGGCCCAGGGTGCCATTTCTTCAATAAATATGCCGTATCTGGCAACTCCCGTGCGCATGCACGAGAGTGATGTCAGCGCCACTCCGGCCAATCACAGCGCTGGAGTCTGCGCTGTGATTGGCCAGAGCCGCGAAACTCGGAAGAAGCATGTTGCCGGTCAAAGCGGTGTGCTGAGACCGCTGCAACAGCTTTGTTCCAAGGTAAGTATTTCATAATGAGCTAGTATGTGATGCATACTAGCTCATTATGCCTTTGTTTGGCAGATTTTTTTTTTTTTAGAGTTGACAACCACTTTAATGGAGTGTGATGGTGCTGAAGAAAAATGAGTGGGATTACATATGGGTGTGCACACAACATAGTTAATTATTCAAGTTTGTTATAGACCACCAAGTGTTAATGAGGAGGTGGAGCATCTTGCACAGATAGGAAGGGGATGCCAAGGCTGGTACAGTGATGACAATGGGGATTTTAAAGTGGTTGTCAACTCGTGACAACCACTTTAACCTACACGTAAGCCTATAATAAGGCATACCTGTAGGTTACATAGTTACATAGTTACATAGTTAGTCAGGTTGAAAAAAGACACAAGTCCATCCAGTTCAACCAAAAAAAAAAAAAAATGTATATACATATACACACATATATATACATACATATACACATACACACATACACACATACAACCAAATAATCCCATATACAATCCTTCACCCACAGTTGATCCAGAGGAAGGCAAAAAACCCCAGCAAAGCATGGATCCAATTTGCTATAACGGGGGAAAAAATTCCTTCCTGATTCCCCGAGAGGCAATCGGATTCACCCTGGATCAACTTTACCTAAATATGTTAGTACCCAGTTATATTATTTACATTAAGGAAAGAATCCAGGCCTTTTTTAAAGCAATCAACCGTGCTGGCCAAAACCACCTCTGGGGGGAGTCTATTCCACATTTTCACAGCTCTTACTGTGAAGAAACCTTTCCGTATTTGTAGATGAAATCTTTTTTCCTCTAGACGTAAAGAGTGCCCCCTTGTCCTTTGTGATGACCTTAAAGTAAATAACTCCACACCAAGTTCACTATATGGACCACTTATATAATTGTACATGTTGATCATATCCCCCCTTAATCTCCTCTTCTCAAGAGAGAATAAATTCAGATCCTCTAATCTTTCCTCATAGCTAAGCTCCTCCATGCCTTTTATTAGTTTGGTTGCCCTTCTCTGCACTTTCTCCAGTTCCCTGCACGGTTCAGGAGATATGCAGTGTAGTAAATGTGCCAACGTCATTTCAGCACACGCACAGTGAAGAAACAGCCTCCCTGCCGCTTCTTCACTGTGATCGTGCCGTGACTTGGGGCTCCCGTGTGCATGCGCAGAGCCCGAGGAGCGGCTCCAGAAGGAAGAGGGGCAGAACATGGACGCTGCCAGCACAGGGGACATCACAGGCTTAGTTTCCAAGTAAGTGACACATAATGGGCTACTATGCGATGCATAGTAGCCCATTATGCATCTACTTTACAGGGAAATACAGAGGGGTTTTACTTGGGTTTACTTCCTCTTCTATAAGTTCTATAGGGAAAGGTTCCGGCTGTTGCTTTAAGGGACAGAATATTGTTCTAAAATCATCTCCTAGTTCTATAGGGAGAGGTTCATGCTGTTGCTTAAAGGGACAGATTATTGTTTCTTGCACAAAATTAAAAAGTGCATCTAAATTGCTGGTTTAAAAAAAAAATATATTCTAAAAACTACATTTGTGGCCAGCAGTGCATTTCTTGCACAAAAATCAAAAAAATGTCTACATTGCTGTTTTAAAAAAAAATAAAAAATATTCTAAAAATGACATTTGCGGCCAGCGGTGCATTTCTTGCACAAAAATAAAAAAAAAATGTCTACATTGCTGGTTTAAAAAAAAAAATATATAAAAACTACATTTGCGGCCAGCGGTGCATTTCTTGCACAAAAATAAAAAAAATATCTACATTGCTGGTTTTAAAAAAAAATATTCCAAAAACTACATTTGCGGCCAGCGGTGCATTTCTTGCACAAAAAAAAAAAAAAAACAGTGTTGGCCACCTCCTCCTCCTCCACCTCCACTTTCACCGACTCCTCAACCTCCAACTCCACATCCACCTCCATTTTTTATTTTTTTATGTGATTTTATCTTAAAAATTATTTTAAGTTATTTCCCTATCCCCATTTCTTTGTAGGGCACTTGTCCGACTCTTACCCCAATTTTACTTCCTTTTGCAGACCTCTAGGACTTGCCAGGACTTTGTTACAGCCATTTTTGTGCCTAAAAGTTCGGGTCCCCATTGATTTCAATGGGGTTCGGGGTCCAGGATAAAGTTTGGGTCAAGTTCGGTCCCGAACCCGGACTTTTTCCCTAAGTTCGGCCGAACCTGCCAAAACCCGGACTTATTACTAATGTTTATTTAAAAGAACATCTGGGTAGCAGTGCCCATAACATCATGTTATTTAATTTAACCTGTAAGCAACAAGCACATACTGGAAAGATAAAGCCACTTAACTTTAAGAGAGCACATTTTCCAAGGCTGAGGGCTGCTTTCCAAGACTTAGACTGGGAGGGAATACAGTATTGTCATTGAAAAATGTAGAACAGAAATGGGAATGCTTTAAAATGACTGTATGTGAACAAACTGGAAAATATGATCCCATGGACAAGAAGTTTAAAAGGCAAAAAATAAAACCTACATGCCTAACGGCCAAAGTTACAAAAGCTATAGATAATAAGAAAAAAACATTTAAAAAAATATAAAAATGAAGGAACACTATCATCATTTAAAAGTTACAAAGAATATAATACAATATTAAAAAATTAAATCAAGGCCACAAAAATTGAAAACGCAGGTTGCAAAAGAAAGTAGGACAAACCCAAATAAATTCTTGAAAGTGAAATATATATATATATATATATATATGTATAATTATATATATATATATATATATACATAACGCTGATGAGTGAACATAAACTAACTAATGTGAAACTTTTCATATCCAGATGAGCTACTTTACTTCTAGCATCTTCAATATCCTTTTCACTATACCCTTTACCACTCGTTATATCGGCGCCACTGTTCGGGTGGCAGCGGTGCGCTTTTAACCCCCCCACAAGGGGTTAAAAAGGGGTTAGAAGTGTCGGTTAGTGGAATTTCCAAATCGGTGTTCAGGCGCTTCGGGAGCGCTGCCCAATTGTTTTCAATGGGCAGGGGCAGTGGATGAGCATTGAATACACCACTCCCACAGCGCCCCAAAGATGCAGCTTGCAGGACTTTTTTTACCGTCCCGCAAGCACACCGCCCCAGTGTGAAAGCACTTGGGCTGTCACACTGGGGTGTATTGGGGGAGTTTTTCAGGCGCTTTTCAGTTGCTATTTTGTTCTGGTGTGAAAGGGGTCTTAGGGATAATTTTTAGCCAGGTAGGATGATGACAGCTCTCTCTGGGTATGAAACTATCAGGGGAGGGCTGGCCCAGGGGGTAGGGTGGCAATTGCCCCCCAGGCCACCCTAACTTACATTTAAAATGGCCGATGGCTGCTGCCCGCTCACACTTTTTTTTTTCTTGTGGAGGAAGGAAATAGGGCCCAGGGGCGCAGCCACCAACTAACTGCAGGCAAAGGGGGGGGGCGCCCAGGGCCGGCCCTACCATGGATCTCGCTAGGCCCATTGGGTGGGCATGGATGGTGAGCTGATTCAGTGGTTCAGTGGGCCACTTGACTGGACTTGCCCCCCAGGCCTACAGCTGCCAGCCCTCCCCTGGAAACTATTATGATCTGTGTCTGTAAAAAATGTTTAGTATGTAGCTGATCTATAGTCTTAAATATCTCCGAATCTAAGAAGTTAGCTTCCTCCCATTCAATATTCACTATAAATGTAATATTATATTTATTATTATTCATGAATAGTGTTGAGCGAACCCGGACTGGAACGTTCGGGTCCGTACCGAACTTTCGGGTGTCCGTGGCACGGACCCGGACCCGGACATTTCAAAAATCGTTCAGGTTCGGTCCGGGGTTCTGCTATTTTACTCCACGTGTTGAGAAGCTGCAGGGCAGCCAATCAACAAGCGTTTCACTGGTTTGCCCTTAGAAGCCTACTAATGGCATGGCTGTGATTGGCCAGTGCATCATGTGACCCAGCCTCTTTATAAGCTGGAGTCACAGTGCTGCAGTCACATGCTCCTTGGGTTAGTGTAGGGAAAGGAAGCTGAAAGCTTGAGGGACAGATATGAGACATTTTAAGACCTGATCCTGCATCCTGAGATAGATTACTTTACTACTGCTGTCTGTGCTGTTGCTCTGAGGACAGATAGCAGAAATTAGAGATTTCACATACCGCTGCTTTGAGTTGCAGATCAAGCTCTGCATAAAACCT
>BLSH010492648.1:141254-153804 GCA_018402905.1 Glandirana rugosa | reverse complement strand
TGACTGTTAACGCGCCAGCACGCTGCAACATGGGTTTGTTTTAAACGCAGGAAAAAAAGGGTGTTTATCTCGAAAGAAAACCACCATAAACTAGCGGAGACGCAGTAAAGAATAGCGGCGATATTTGTTTTCTTCTCGCTGGTAAAACGTTTTTTTGGGTTTAAAGAGTGAAAAACGATTTTAAGTTTAGGTTTTTTTTTTATATTTTTTTGTAAAAAAAAGTGGCAAAAACCGGCTAAATATATTAAGGAGTATAAACGCTATTTTTTTTTAGCGTTAACCACAAATAACTAACCAAACGCGTTTTCACCGGCGCAAATGCCTACTGTACAACGTCGCACGACCGCGCAATTGTCAGTTAAAGCGACACAGCGCCGAATCGCAAAAAGTGCTCTGGTCCTAAAGTGCAAAATTCTTCCGGGGCTGAAGTGGTTAAAGTGAAAAAAAAAGAAAAATTCCTTTACATATTGTGCCTGGGGGGTGTCCTTAGTCTGTGTGTAAAAGGGCGCATCTCTGTAAGGTGTAGAACATAGCCAGAGCAAAAAGGGATTTTATTATAACTTACCGTAAAATCCTTTTCTCTGAGTTCACTGACAGACGCAGCCTTCTTATGACACGTGGAGTTATGCTCATATCACTAGGAGTAGACTAGGCAAAAATAAAACAAAAGCATAGGTTGGCCCCTCCCAGGGGGCTGTCCTCACCTTAGCATATAATCCCCCTGCTCTGCATAGCACATCAGTTCGTAACAAGCCATACAAACTCAACACAGAGGGGTGGGTGCTGCGTCTGTCAGTGAACTCAGAGAAAAGGATTTTACTGTAAGTTATAATAAAATCCCTTTTACTCTTCCGTTCACTGACAGACGCAGCCTTCTTATGACATGTGGGGACGTCCCAAAGCTGTGCCAATCAAGAGGGGTGGGCAAACTATACCAACTGTACCCAACAGAAAAATGCCCTCTCAGGTGGCACTAATCGCGCCTACACTGCTGCTTGTAATACTTTGCGGCCAAAAGCAGCATCCGAAGATGCTGAAACATCAATTGTGTAAAACTTAGTAAACTTGTGCACTGAGGCCCAAGTAGCCGCTTTGCACACCTGAGACAGCGAGGCCTGGTGTCTAAACGCCCAGGAAGTACTAACTGCCCTGGTGGAATGAGCCGTGACTGGAAACGGGGGAACCTTGCCCCGAATCTCATATGCATGAGTCAGGGTCTTCCTTATCCAATGAGAAATGGTAGCTGACGAGGCCGCCATGCCTTTGTGCGACCCTTCCGTCAGCACAAATAAAGAATCAGACAAAAGAAGCTGTAGAAAACAAATACACCTGCAAAGCCCTCACCACATCCAAAGAATGCAGTTCAACTTCTTTGGGATGCGACGGGTGCGGGCTGCGGGCACAATGAGGGAAGAACAATATCCTCATTTAAATGAAAAGAAGAAACCACCTTCGGAAGAAATGAAGGGGAAGGTTGCAAAACCGCCTTGTCCTTGTGAAGGACCAAGTAAGGTGACTTGCAGGATAACGCTGCTAACTCAGACACCCGCCTAGCGGATGTGACAGCAACCAGAAAAGCCACTTTCTGCGACAACAGTCGCAAGGGAATGTCCCTAATCTTTTCGTATGGTGGTTTCTGCAGCACAGAAAGCACCAGATTCAAATCCCACGGTGCCAGAGGCGACCGTATCCGAGGAGCCACATGACGTACCCCCTGTACAAATGTACGGATTAATGAATGAGATGCCAAGGGCCGTTGAAAAAGAACCACCAGGGCCGAAATCTGACCCTTAAGCGTACTTAACGCCAGGTTCTTGCCCAGTCCTTGCTGCAAAAATGTCAGTACTCTGGACACTATATAAGAGCGGAGGATCCAACCCCCTGCCTCGCACCAGGTAATATAGGCCTTCCAGGTCCTATGATAAATCTTACGTGAGGTACCTTTACGTGCTTCAATCATAGTAGGGATCACGGAGTCTGAGACACCCCTATCCCTCAACACCTGGGACTCAATAGCCAAGCCGTCAAAGCCAGCGAGGGTAAAGCAGCATGCAAGATGGGCCCCTGAGAAAGTAGGTCTTCGCGAAGTGGAAGACGCCACGGAACATCTGCCTCCATCCATACTACGTCGGTGTACCAAGGACGCCGAGGCCAATCCGGAGCTACCAGGATTGTCGGGATTCCCTCTGCTTCTATCCTGCGCAGAACCTGCAGTAGAAGCTTTAGAGGAGGAAAGATGTACAGTAGCCGATACCGACCCCAGGGCGCTACCAGTGCGTCCGAGGCGACCGCCAACGGATCTTTTGTTCTGCACACAAAGGTCTGTACCTTGTGATTGAACCTGGAGGCCATGAGGTCCACCTCTGGTGTGCCCCACTTGAGGCAAATCTGGCGGAACACTTCTGGATGTAGGGACCCTTCCCCTTGATCCAGAGTCTGGCGGCTGAGAAAGTCCGCCTGCCAATTTCCCACGCCTGGGATGTAGATTGCAGAGAGAGCTGGTACGTGAAGTTCTGCCCACTGAGGGATCAGAGCCACCTCCGCGGCTGCTGCCGAGCTTCTTGTTCCGCCCTGATGGTTCACATATGCCACAGCCGTGGCATTGTCCGACTGAACCCGGACAGGGAGGCCTCGGAGCCTTTCTGACCAACGGGACAGACAAAGTCTGATCGCTCTCAGTTCCAGTACATTTATTGGAAGACAAGCTTCCTGCACTGACCAATGACCCTGGGCAGAGAACTGACCCAGGACCCCTCCCCAGCCCAATAGGCTGGCATCCGTCGTTACTATCGACCAATTGAGGGGGAGAAAACATTTCCCCAACTTTAGGGCTGGAGCCCGAATCCACCAAATCAAGGATCCTCGGGACTGATGATCCAACCTGATCAGTCTGCCTAGGGATAGGGGAGATTTGTCCCATTGCGAAAAATCACCTTCTACAAGAGCCGAGTGCGACTCTGGGCGTAAGGTATCGCTTCGAAAGTCGACACCATGAGCCCCAACACTCGCATACAGAATCGTAAGGAGGACCACTGGCGTGATAACAGGGTTCGCACTGCTGCCTGAAGTGTCAGGAGCTTGTTTGGTGGTAAAAACACCCTTGCCTGCACCGTGTCCAGAATCAGACCCAGGTATTCCAGCTGGCAGGATGGAGTCAACAATGATTTCTGCAGGTTGATCAGCCAACCAAACTCTTTTAACGTGGACACCGTAATTGTCACGTTCTCCTCCAGAGCCGCAGCAGACTCTGCTCTCAGGAGTAAATCGTTGAGGTATGCTACTACCGCGATACCTCTCTGTCTCAGCAGTGCCAGCATCGGGGCCACCACCTTGGTGAACACTCGGGGAGATGAAGCCAGCCCGAAGGGAAGTGCCACAAACTGGCAATGCAGGTCCCCCACTGCGAAGCATAGAAAACGCTGGTGACTGTGGCAAACTGGAACGTGGAGATACGCATCCCTGATATCCAGGGACGCCATGAATTCCCCTTGGTGCAGGGCGACCACGACCGAGTGGATGGACTCCATCCTGAATCTCTTCGTCTTTACGAAGTGGTTTAATGCCTTCAGGTCCAGAACTGGCCTGACACCGCCCTTTTTGGGCACCACAAAGAGGTTTGAGTAAAACCCGTGAAATCTTTCCACCATGGGTACCGGTACAATCACTCCCTGTTCAGGAAGCGCCCGAACCGCGTCTAGAACGCCTCCCGACGCCCCTGAGGGAGTCTCAAGTTTGAAGGGAAGAACCTTTCTGGGGGCAGAGAGATGAATTCTATCCTGTACCCGGAGGACACCACCTCCAGTACCCACCGATCGGTGATGCGGGCAGTCCATCTGTCTGCGAACCCCAGCAACCGGCCCCCCACCCGTGAGTCGGGTGGGGGCAACCCCTCATGCGGAGGTTGATTTATCCTTCGCTTTTTTGGACTTATGCTGCCAAGGCTTTTTACTGTGCCCAGCAGCAGCCTTACCGGACTTGAAGCCCTTGCCCGCTGAGCCAGGTGCCCGAAAAAACTTCTTCTGACCTGAAGAAACAGGGCCCTGCCTACGGTGAAAATCCCGCTGCTTCGGCTCTGGAAGGAAAGTACTCTTCCCTCCCGTGAAATCCTTAATGATTTCATCCAACTGTGGGCCAAACAGATGCCCTCCCTGAAAGGGAAGATATGCAAGAGCTTTCTTTGAAGCCTGGTCGCCCGACCAAGAGCGGAGCCACAGCACCCACCTGATAACAATTGCAAAAACAGACATTTTTGACAATATGGGAAGAAGGTCCAAAGCAGCATGGCATATGTAGCGGAGATCCTCTTCCAAATGTTGTGCCCGCTGCATCTCAGCCTGTGCACACTCACAAGTTAAACCAGTGTGTAGTGTGGCAGCGTGCTCGTGAAGAGATTGTGCCGCCATCGCAGCCGCTAGCGCCGGCCGCATGGCTGACCCAGCCAACAAGAACAGTGCCTTAGACATTGCCTCCGTGCGGAGATCGGCCGCCTCCCTAAAAGACGGCGACCCCTCCAAGGGAATGGTCGTTGCCTTATTCAGACGGGCCACTGGGGGGTCCACCGTTGGGGAAGCCCATCTCTTAGTAAAGCTATCCTCAAAGGGGTAGCGAACAGCAAAGCTTTTAGGAAAAGTAAAGGAATTTGGTGTCCGCAGCCATTCCTTGAACACCGCCTGTTCAAACACCTGATCATAAGGGTAAGCCCTAGGGGACCTAGGGGGTTTAAGTGATTCACAAATATATGTGGACTCATGCGATTCCCCTGCTTGGTCAAGCGGCATGGAGTCGCGGATATCAGTGATCAGAGCGGCCACTATCGCTTTATCACGTGAAAAAGGAGCCTCCTGATCACCTTCGCCGTCTGAGGGCAGTTCACCCTCTGATAGGTCCACAGGTGTGACCTCCGAGGTGCTTTCTGGATCCGAATCCTCCCCTGAGGAATGAGGGGGGTGGGCGTTTCTTGGGGCCCCCCAGAACTGGGTCCCCCGCCCGGGGAAAGAATTCCCCAAATACCGCCCTCAGCTGTTCCAAGGACACCAAGGTTCCTGGGGTGGATTGTTGATCCGCAGGTACCCCTGCCATAGCATTGCCGGCCTCTGACATCCCAGCCTTCTGGCACCCCCACTGTGTGACCACCACCTCTACCCGACCAATCAGCCAGGGAGACCCGGGAGGATTGCACCTACCGCTACCAGCACCAGGGAGAGCCAGCTATACTTGCTGTTTTAGATGCCTCAGCACTGTGACCGAAATGAGCAATGCCCAAAAATCCACTGCACTTCAAGAGCCTGTACCACCGAGCGTCAGCCACGTTGTCCAAGTGAAACTGGAAGTACTACTTCCGTTTTTAAAACACGTCCTGTAATACCAAAAACGACCACTGGGGGCCGCCAGAGGACAGGCTGAAAACCACATGGTTACCAAACAAATGGATGCTGCCATTAACACAGGCAGAGCTTATACAAAAATGTCACGGTCGGCGGCGAACGAGCGGTGATCCACACCGAATGGCGGTGAACCGCTTAATGCAGTGCTCCGAACGGTCAGTGCAAGGTACGGTGATCCACACTGAAAGGTGGCGAACCGCTTAACGCAGTGCTCCGAACGGTCAGTGCAAGGTGCGGTACTGCGGGGGGGAGTGAGGGGGACGGGAGATAATCCTCAAAGGGGTACCACCCAGTGTGCCCCTACTAACGGACCCCCACCGGCCAGCTACCACAGAAGCTGCCCAGGTGCCCACTCTCCGCACCCCTAGGGCGGAAGAGGGGTCCACTCACCAATCTGATGGGCGCAGCGGGTAGCCACCCGGAGCAGACTTACCTCCCCATAGAGAGACATGCTGCTGGTCAGGCCCCTGGACAGGCGAACCAGTCACTGGGCTCTAGTGGGTTTTAGCCACTGGCCTCCCGCACGGAACGGGCGCAATGCGGCGGGCCCCCGCTAAGGGTAGCTCGCATAGTGTCGGCCGGACTGGGGAAAGCTTTGGATTCTAGATATCCTCTATACCACCAGCCAGCTTCTTGATAGCAGTCTTCATCAGAAAAAATCTTCAGGAGACTGCAGATCCCATAGGGAACCAGGTCTACTCCTTGCACTAGGCAATTAAAAACTGATGTGCTATGCAGAGCAGGGGGATTATATGCTAAGGTGAGGTCAGCCCCCTGGGAGGGGCCAACCTATGCTTTTGTTTTATTTTTGCCTAGTCTACTCCTAGTGATATGAGACTAACCCCACGTGTCATAAGAAGGCTGCGTCTGTCAGTGAACGGAAGAGTAAATGACATTTCCATAGGAAAAATTGTCATTTAAAATTGCGGCTGTAATGTATTGCTGGTTCCCGGCAATATACAAAAAATCGCTGAAAAAAGTGCGTGCCCCCCCCCAGTCCAAACCAGGCTCTTCTGGTCTGGTTTTGATATTAAGGGGAACCCCACGCCAAATTGAAAAAAAAAATGGTTCCCCCTAAAATCTAAACCTGACCCTTATACGAACATGCAGTCCTGGCCAATTAGGAGGGGGGGACAGGCGAGCGCCCCCCCCTCCTGAACCGTACCAGGCTACATGCTATCAACATGGGGAGCATGGGTGCTTTGGGGGAGGGGGGCTCTGCCCCCCACCTCAAAGCGCCTTGTCCCCATGTTGATGGGGACAAGAGCCTCTTCCCCACAAGCCTGGCCGGTGCTTGTGGGGGTCTGCGGACGGGGGGGCTTATCGGAATCTGGAAGCCCCCTTTAATAAGGGGGCCACCAGATCCCCCCCATGTGAATAGGTATGGGGTACCCCTACCCATTCACCAAAAAAGGAGTGCAGTGGTACAAAAAATAAGAGGCAGTTTTTGACAAGTCCTTTATTGTGTAAAATAGCTCTTTTCTTCTTTGTTCTTTCTTTCTCCATCTTCGCCTGCTCCGGTCCTTCTTCTGGTCTTCTGCTTCTTCTATTAGTCTTCCTGCTTCCTCTCTTCATCTTCAATCTTCATCTTCATCTTCTTCTTCTTTCACTGCCACCGCTCTCCCCGCTGCTGCAGCCCAGCCCCTGCGCGTCTCCTAGAATGGGCGGTCTTCACAATGACAGTTCTTTTATAAGAAGGGGGCGGGGCCATCCGATAATGTAAATGGGTGACCTGCCCCTCTGGAATTTGGGGGGGAACCCCACGTCATGTTTTTTTTAATTTTGGCACGGGCCCTGCTGTTGTAAATTAGTTAAAACATTCTGATGATACCCCAGTCAAACAGGTGGCGAAAAATTGGGCTTTGTGTGCTGTCAGAACACTGTAACCCCTTGCAGTTACTCTTGTTGGATGGAAGAACGGGCCCTGCTGTTTTAAATTAGTTTACAAATTGTGACGAAAGCCCCCAGTCAAACAGGTGGCAAAAAATTGGGCCTTGGTTGCTGGCGGTGCCAGAACACTGTGACCCCTTGCAGTTACTCTTGTTGGACGGAGGAACTGGGCCTGATGTTGTAAATTAGTTTGCAAATTGTGACGAAAGTCCCCAGTCAAACAGGTGGCGAAAAATTGGGCCTTGGGTGCTGGCGGTGTCAGAACACTGTAATCCCTTGCAGTTATTCTTGTTGGACAGAGCAACGGGCCCTGCTGTTTTAAATTGGTTTAAACTTGTTATGGAGTGCCCCTGTAAACCAGGTGCAGAAAAATTGGGCCTTGGGTGTTGCTGGTGCCCTAAATACAAAATATTGGCAGTCTTCAAGGGATCCCAGATCCCTAGCTAATTTAATCAGTTGCATCAGCATCAGGGGCTTGATAGCTGCTGATCCATAACTGATTAATTTTTATAAATGTGAGCCTATCAACCGAGTCTGTGGACAGGCGCACTCTTTGATCGGTTACAAATCCTCCAGCAGCACTGAATGTCCATTCAGAAAGCACGCTGGATGCAGGACAGGCCAGTAGCTTAATTGCATATTGAGCAAGTTCCAGCCAGTGGTCCATCCTCAAGACCCAGTAACTAAGTGGATGCTCAGTTGGAAAGGTCTCCAAGTCTGCTCTTGCCCCTAGATATTCCTGCACCATATAATGCAGATGCTGAGGATGGTTGCTTGAACCTATCAGGCTTGGGTGCTGAGGACTGAAATTTTTTTTAAAGGCATCGCTCAGCCGGCCACCTTCTCCACCGCTCTACCTCTGAATGACCAAACCTTCAGAAACACGTTGTCCAGGGCAAGCAGCAGGACATGGTAACCTCACAGGGTCTGAAAAGGCGTTGCACAAACTTTTCTTCAAGGTATCCTGAAGTTGTTTCATCCTCTGCACCCTCTGCGCAGGCAATATGAGTTCTGCAACTTTACCCTTGTAATGTGGATCAAGAAGGGTTGCCAGCCAGTAATGATCCCTCTCCTTGATGCCACAAATCGTAGGGTCTTTTCGCAGGCTTTTCAGAATCAGAAAGCCCATGCAGCGTAAGTTTGAGGAGGCATGAGTGTCCTCTGGGTCGCTGAGGGTGACATTATCAGGAACTACCTCCTCCCAGCCATGTACAACTCCTTGGGTTTCTGGGGCCTGAAAACCATGATCCCTTGAAGATTGCTGCATATTATACTCCACATCCATGCTGACACAATCCTCCTCCCATGTGTTTTGCGGCTCTGCAGGAATGCTCTCTGCATAAAGGGGACCTTGAGAGGAAAGGAAGTCCTCCTCTTCCTCTCTCTGTTCTACCTCAAGTGCCCTGTCCATGATTCCACGAAGTGTGTGCTCCAGAAGGAATATTAGTGGGACAGTGTCACTGATGCATGCATTGTCGCTGCTCCCCATCCTTGTGGCCTCCTCAAATGGTGACAGGACAGTGCATGCATCCTTGATCATTGGCCACTGATGTGGCGAGAAAAAGACAAGCTCCCCTGAGCCTGTCCTGGTGCCTTGCTCACAGAGGTACTCATTGATGGCTCTCTGCTGTGCGTGCAGCTGCTGCAGCATTGTCAATGTTGAGTTCCAACTGGTGGGCATGTCACAAATGAGGCGGTTGTTGGGCAGGTTAAATTCCTGCTGGATGGCAGCCAGAAATGACCACAGACTTTTCTGGCCTTCCTCAGGATATCTGGTAAGCCTGGGTACCTGGTCAGGAAACGCTGCACCACCAAATTCAAGACATGTGCCAAGCATGGAACATGTGTCAATTGTCCCAGTTGGAGTGCAGAGAGAAAGTTGGTGCCATTGTCGCATACAACCATTCCTGGCTCAAGCTGCCGTGGCATCAACCACCTCTGAGCCTGCCCCCGCAGAGCTGAAAGAATCTCTTCCCCAGTGTGGCTCCTGTCCCCAAGACAGACTAACTCAAGCACCGCATGACATCTTTTAGCCTGACTGCTTGCATAGCCCCTTGAACGCTTAGGGAGCTCTGCAGGTTCAAAGGACAATTCTGCAGAAAAGACCACAGAGGTAGAAGAAGAGGAGGGGCTGGAGGAGGCGGATGTGGCAAAATCACCACAAGCTTTTTGGAGGCATGGTGACGGAACTATTTCCAAAACTGAACCCTGCCCTGCATCCTTCCCAGCTGCCAGCAGAGTTACTCAGTGCGCCGTGAAGGAAAGGTACCGTCCCTGACCGTGCCTGCTAGACCATGAGTTAACGGTAATATGAACCCTGCTGCTGACCGCACTGTCCAACAAAGCCAAAACATTGCCTTCCACATGACGGTAGAGAGCTGGAATGGCCTTATGTGAAAAGAAATGTCTTTTGGAAACCTGCCACTGTGGGACAGCACATTCCACAAATTCACAAAAGGGGGCAGAGTCTACCAGCTGAAAAGGCAGCAATTGGAGTGCTAGCAATTTGGCCAAGCTAGCATTAAGACGCTGAGCATGTGGATGGCTAGGACAGTATTTATTTTTATGGTTCAGCAACTGGGGTAGGGATATTTGCCTGCTGAATTCACCTAGTGTTGTACTGCTAGCAGATTGGCTGCAAGTACTAGTTGTGGCACGCATTGGTACACCTTCATTCCTCTCAGTGCAGGTTTTGGAGAGGATTGCAGGTATAGTAGGGGCTGAGATCCCAGATGAGGAGCAAGTAGAAGTCCGCCTTGTTTTCTGGTGTGGGTTCTTCAGGTAGTCTTGCCAACGGACTGCATGGCTGGTCATCATATATCTTGTCAAGAGAGTAGTGCTTAAGAGGCTGGAGTCCTGGCCGCGCTTGACCCGCTTCAGACATAGATTGCAAATGGCAACGGTGCGATCTATTGCACATGTGCTGAAATATGCCCACACCAAAGAAATTTTGGAAGTCGGCGGGGAGGCAGTAGCATCCTGCACCTGTGGAGCTCTGTGGTCTGATGCAATTGGGTGGCTGTCCTTAAGCTAGCCCCTGGAGGACATCCTGCCTTGTTGGAGTTGGGCCTCCTCCTCCTCCTCACTTTCCTCCTCTCTTCTCTCAGGCACCCAAGTACAGTCTGTGTCCTCATCATCCCCTCCATCCTCGTCACTGGAGCAAACTTGGCAGTATGCTGCAGCTGGTGAAACATGACTGCTAGTTTCTTGTCCTTTTGCGGCACCCCCTGTCTCTAGGCTCACAATACTCCCTTCCTCAACCTGGGAACCAACATCGGAGCCTTCAAACTGCTGCGCATCCTCCATGAGCATTTAACCAGCACTATGGTCGAACAACTCAGATGACTCCTCCGTGCATGATGGTGGGGCTACAGAAGGATTAACTGTGGACAAGGATCTGGTGGAATAGGTAACTTTTTACAGATGCGTTGGAAGGCAAACTTGTACGAGCCTGGCTGACAGAGGATGAGGGGGATGAGGACGGCTTTGTTATCCACTCCACCAACTCTTCTGCATGTTGTGGCTCAATAGCACATCCAACAGCAGAAAAAAAGGACAAGCGTGACCCGCCTGCACAGGATGCACCACCACTTTTCACTGAAGACACAGAGGCTGCTTGCCCTCTTATAGTGACCTGGGAGCATCTGCCTCTCCTTTGTGGCCTTCCTGACATGTTGTTTTTTTTCTTTTTTTAACATCGCACTACACCGTACTATATACAGTATACCCCAAATGCACTGATATATAGTGTACACTCAATACGCTGCATGTATATCTGGATACACTAGGCTGTATATATTTGAAGACAACACGTCAAGTAGTGTGCTAGATACCGTACACCCCCGAATGCGCAATATATTTGTGTACACTCAATACGCTGTGTGTATATCTGGATACACTAGACTGTATATATTTGAAGACAACACGTCAAGTAGTGTGCTATATACTGTACACCCCCGAATGCACCGATATATTTGTGTACACTCAGTATGCTGCGTGTATATCTGGATACACTAGACTGTATTTATTTGAAGACATCACGTCAAGTAGTGTGCTATATACCGTACACCCCCGAATGCACCAATATATAGTGTACACTCAATACACTGTGTGTATATCTGTATACACTAGACTGTATATATTTTAACCCATTCAGATCCGCGCTATTGCCAAAGAATTGCTCCAGCGCGGATCTGAATTTCCGGGTGTACGTCCATGGACGTCCTGGCTATGTGCGTGCTCCTGGCACGCACTCACAGGCGGCAGCACGCGCACCTGCCGCACGCTGCGTGGTCGTGCCCGTGGGTCGGGCGGACTCGGGCAGGAGGGGGGTTTAAGTGCCCAGTAAGGAAGTGGTTAATACACCAGGTCAAGTGTACTATATACCGTACGTACACCCCAAATGCACCGATGCACAGTCCCTTACAAAAGTCTTGTCGCTTATCTATTTTGTAGAAACACCTGCTATTAACCTGACTTTTAATTAATCAATTGGTGTTAGAAATAGCTCATATGAAAAGCTAAAACCCTCCCAAATGATGTTTAATTCACTGAAATAAATTAGTTTCACTGAAAAAAGATTTATCATTTAATCAAGACAGAAAGGTCAAATTTTGGCAAGACAAAAGTTTTGTTGCCTACACAGAAATTGAACAAATTTACTGCAAATACAAAAAGATGTCAGCAAATTAAGTAGTGGTGCTCTGAGATCCAAATTTAATATCTTGTATGACTTCCATGAGCTTGAAGGACTGCATCCATGCGGTTTGGCAAGTATTCATACAATTTATTGATGAAGTCATCAGGAATAGCTAAGAAAGCAGTCTTGCATGCCTCCCAGTGTTCATCAATATTCTTTGGTTTTGTCTTCCATGCTTCCTCTTTCATCCTACCCCACATATGCTCAATGATGTTCATGTCTGGTGACTGGGCTGGCCAATCCTGGAGCATCTTGATCTTCTTCGCCTTGAGGAACTTGTATGTGGAGATGGAAGTATGCGATGGAGCACCATCCTACTGCAGAATTTGGCCTCTTTTATGGTTGGGAATATACGAGGTAGCTAGGATTTCTTGGTATTGTGGACTATTGATGTTGCCTTCCACCCTGCAGATCTCTCGCACACCCCCATACTGGATGTAACCCCAGACCATGATTTTTCCGCCACCAAACTTCACTGTTTTCTTGATGAATCTCGGATCCATGCGGGCTCCAGTAGGTCTCCTGCAATATTTGCGGCGACTGTGGTATAATTCAACAGAAGATTCATCTGAAAAAT
>BLSH010492648.1:118188-141244 GCA_018402905.1 Glandirana rugosa | reverse complement strand
CATCCATGCGGTTTGGCAAGGATTCATACAATGTATTGATGAAGTCATCAGGAATAGCAAAGAAAGCAGTCTTGCATGCCTCCCAGAGTTCATCAATATTCTTTGGTTTCACCTTCCATGCTTCCTCTTTCATCCTACCCCACATATGCTCAATGATGTTCATGTCTGGTGACTGGGCTGGCCAATCCTGGAGCATCTTGATCTTCTTCGCCTTGAGGAACTTGTATGTGGAGATGGAAGTATGCGATGGAGCACCATCCTACTGCAGAATTTGGCCTCTTTTATGGTTGGGAATATACGAGGTAGCTAGGATTTCTTGGTATTGTGGACTATTGATGTTGCCTTCCACCCTGCAGATCTCTCGCACACCCCCATACTGGATGTAACCCCAGACCATGATTTTTCCGCCACCAAACTTCACTGTTTTCTTGATGAATCTCGGATCCATGCGGGCTCCAGTAGGTCTCCTGCAATATTTGCGGCGACTGTGGTATAATTCAACAGAAGATTCATCTGAAAAATCCACCTTCTGGCACTTTTCCAGCTTCCATCCTTTTAGCAGGCTGTGGGCCTTGGCAAATGACACACAGTTTTTCAATTGTCTTTTGTTTAGTGCTGGCTTCTGGGCACTGATTCGTCCATGGAGGCTATTTCAAGACAGAATCCGACAAACTGTTCTGGTTGACACAGGGACTTCAGGTGACCAGGTCTCGTGGAGCTCTGCTGCAGTGGAAAATGGGCTGGCCTTGGATTTTCGAGCCAACAAACGGTCCTCTTGAGCAGTTGTCTTTCGGGGTCTGCCTGACCTGGGCTTGTCAATGTCTCCAGTCACTTCAAATCTTTTTTTTATCCTCTGTACTTGACGCTGAGACACATTGAAGGTGCCTGCCACATCAGCAGTGGATCTGGTCTTCAGCCTCTTGATAATCAAAACTTTAGTCTCAGGGTGAATCTTAGGCATGTTCGCAGAGGTCTAGTTGCAGTTGATGTGAAGATCTAGTGTACTGGGGTTCTTTTTATACACACCTGAGACCTAATTGATCCATTATTAGTCACAGGTGAAGCTCATATGACAAGGCGACAACACTTATTTCTTTGCAAAAATTGACTCAATGGGCTTTACCAGGCTGTGAATATTAGAATACTTTTTGACAGTTTCGTTTTGCACTGAAACATTATTACAAAAGCTGTTGGGATTAAAATGAGCCATTTCTTGTAAAAAAATCTTGATTAGAAATATATTTCAGCGGCACTTCAGGTCAATTTGTACACAAGCGACAAGGCTTTTGACAGGGACTGTATAGTGTACACTCAATACGTTGCGTGTGTATGTATATATATATATATATATATATATATATACAGTATATATATATATATATATATATATATATATATATACACTAGACTGTATATATTTTAAGACACCACGTGTACTATATACCGTATACCGCCGAATGCACGGATATATAGTGTACACTCAATACGCTGTGTGTGTGTGTATATATATATATATATATATATATATATACCAGGCTGTATATATTTTAATACACCACGTCAAGTGTACTATATACCGTATGTACAGATATATAATGCGCACTCAATACACTGTGTGTGTATATATATATAAAGTATTCAGACCCCCTTACATTTTTCACTCTTTGTTATATTGCAGCCATTTGCTAAAATCATTTAAGTAAATTTTTTCCCCTCATTAATGTACAGACAGCACCCCATATTGACAGAAAAACACAGAATTGTTGATATTTTTGCAGATTCCCTTCGTCTCTGCAACCTCCTCATCCTCTCCTCTGGATACATCTGAGCCAATGCAGATAGGGCCCATACGCCCCTCTCTCACTCCTGAAGAGAGACAACGGAGGTTCTCATTGAATCTGTGCCTTTATTGCGGGGAAACCGGACATGTGGTGAGATTCTGCCCCGCCAAGCGCGGTAAGTGTCCGCCGGTTACTACTAGTGATTTACCTGTCTGGCCAAGTCCAGTCTCTCACCTTGTGATCTCTCTTTCTTTGCAGCTCCCCGGAGGGACTACCCAGGTCTCAGCAATAATTGATTCCGGAGCGTGCAGCTGCTTTGTGGATGAAGCATTTGCAGCTTCCCCTCGGATCCCCCTTCTGCCAAAGACCCACAAGATTGTCATCTGGCAGATGGATCCCCCATTAAATCTGGCATGGTCACCCACGAGACCGCTACCTTACCTGCTACCACGGCTGACGGCCACCAGGAGCTGCTTCTTCTTGATGCTATAGCATATCCTCTGTTCTCCATCATCCTAGGCCTGCCCTGTCTCTGGGCACACAGCCCCAGTATCGATTGGATCACCGGAACCATCAAATTCCAATCCATGTACTGCCGTCAGCACTGTCTGAAACAGGCCGAAGAAACAGTCCCTACCCTGGGCTGTTTGGACTCAGATCCAGACCCCGATCCCCGCCTGTCTGTTCCCTCAGCCTACCACAGTTTCCTGGACATTTTTAGTAAGAAGGGGGCTGAAAAACAACCACCTCACCGTCCATACGACTGCCCCATCGAGCTCTTGCCGGGGGCTGAAGTACCTTTTGGTAGGATTTATCCTGTGTCTGAACCCGAGTTGGCGGCCCTCAAGGCCTATTTAGATGACAATCTAGAGAAGGGGTTCATCTGGCCCTCCACGTCCCCTGCAGAGGCCGGCATATTCCTCGTGGAAAAGAAGGACCATTCTCTACAACCTTGTATCGACTACTGGGAACTCAACCAGATTACGGTCAAAAAACGTTACCCCCTACCTCTGGTCCCAGAACTGTTTCAAAGGCTGGGGTCCACCACCATATTCACTAAGCTCGACCTGCTTGGGGCGAACAACCTCGTCCGTATCCGGGAGGGTGATGAATGGAAGACTGCCTTCCGCACTCGTTTTGGGCACTACAAGTACCTTGTCATGCCTTTTGGCCTATGTAATGCCCCCGCAACCTTCCAACACTTTGTAAATGATGTGTTCCGGGACTATTTCGATCTATTTGCGATCATCTACCTAGATGACATCCTCATTTTTTCTTCCTCCCTTGAGGAACACTGTGGGCATGTGACCAAGGTCTTGAGCCACCTCCGGCAGCATGGACTATATGCCAAGGCAGAGAAATGTGCTTTCGAGCAGTCCAGTATCCAGTTCCTTAGTTATCTCAGTGACTGGTATTAATATGGACCAGCAGAAGGTCTCTACCATCTTAGACTGGCCGACACCCATAGACAGGAAAGGGTCCTTTCCTGTAAATAAAATATTTACAAAAATGTGAAGGGTGTACTCACTTTTGTGAGATACTGTATATAAATATATATATATATATATATATATATATATATACTAGACTGTATATGTATATATATATATATATATATATATATATATATATATATAAATATATATATATATTGTATACAGTTGTATGCAAAAGTTGAGGAACCACTGACAATTTCCATGATTGTCATTTATAAATATTTGGGTGTTTGGATCAGCAATTTCACTTTGATCTATCAAATAACTGAAGGACGCAGTAATATTTCAAATTAGGTTTATTGGATTAACAGAAAATGTGCAATATGCGTTAAAACAAAATTAGGTGCATAAATTTGGGCACCTCAACAGAAAAATCACATCAATATTTAGCAGAGCCTCCTTTAGCATTAATAACAGCCTCTAGACCAGGGATAAGCAATTAGCGGACCTCCAGCTGTTGCGAAACTACACGTCCCATCATGCCTCTGCCTCTGGGTATCATGCTTGTGCCTGTCAGAGTCTTGCTATGCCTCATGGGACTTGTAGTTCTGCAACAGCTGGAGGTCCGCTAATTGCATATCTCTGCTCTAGATGCTTCCTATAGCCTGTAATGAGTGTCTGGATGAATGTATTTTGGACCATTCCTGCTTACAAAACATCTCCAGTTCAGTTAGGTTTGATGGTTGCCAAGCATGGACAGCCCGCTTCAAATCACTCCACAGATGTTCAATAATATTCAGGTCAGGGGACTGGGATGACCATTCCAGAACATTGTACTTGTTCCTCTGCATAAATGCCTGAGTAGATTTTGAGCAGTGTTTTGGGTCCTTGCCTTGTTGAAATATCCAGCCCGGTGTAACGTCAACAAAATAGTCGATCTAAATAGTCCCGGAACACATCATTTGTGACTGATTCCTCAACATTATTAATAATCTGCTGATACTGAGTGGAATCCATGCGACCCTCAACTTTAACCAGATTCCCAGTACCAGCACTGGCCACGCAACCCCACAGCATGATGGAACCTCTACCAAATTTTACTGTGGGTAGAAAGCGTTTTTCTTGGAATGCTGTGTTCTTTTGCCACCATTCATAACGCATGACCAAATAACTCAATCTTTGTCCAAATGTGCGTTTGCATACCTCAAGCGACTCCATTTGTGGCGTGTGTGCAGAAAAGGCTTCTTTTGCATTACTCTCCCATACAGCTTCTCCCTGTGCAAAGTACGCTGAATTGTTGAATGATGCACAGTAACACCATCTGCAGCAAGTTGATGTTGTAGGTCTTTGGAGGTGGTCTGTGGGCTGTTTTTTACCGTTCTCACCATCCTTTGCCTCTCCAATATTTTATGTGGCCTGCCACTTCTGGCCTTAACAAGAACTGTGCCTGTGGTCTTCCATTTCCTCACTATGTTCCTCACAGTGGACACTGACAGCTTATATCTCTGCGATAACTTTTTGTAACCTTCCCCTAAACCATAATGTAGATCAATCTTTGTTTTCAGGTCATTTGAGAGTTGTTTTGAGGCCCCCATGTTGCAACTCTTCAGAGGAGAGTCAAAGAGAACAACAACTTGCAATTGGCTACCTTAAATACCTTTTCCCATGATTTGATGCACCTGTCTATGAAGTTCAAGGCTTAATGAGCTCACCAAACCAATTGTGTTTTTCAATTAATCAGTGCTAAGTAGTTACAGGTATTCAAATCAACAAAATGACAAGGGTGCCCAAATGCATGCACCTGTCTAATTTTGTTTGGATGCATATTGCACATTTTCTGTTAATCCAATAAACCTCATTTCACTACTAAAATATTACTGTGTCCTTCAGTTATTTGATAGATCAAAATTAAATTGCTGATCCAAACACCCAAATATTTATAAATGACAATCATGGAAATTGTCAGGGGTTCCTAACTTTTGCATACAACTGTATATATATATATATATATATATATATATAAATATATTTACCTACACTAACCTGCCTGTACTAAGTGACAGATATAAGGATAGATTTTAGATTGTTCCCTATCTATCTGTCTATCTATCTAGTTACAGTAGCTATTTTCTTTTTTTTCTACACGTTAGAAAGCTAGCTAGCTAAACTGACTGTATTCAGGAACCAAAGCTCTCTATTTAATGCCAACCACTGCCGCCAACACACTACATAGAGCCACTGTACAAGCCGCTTTATATAGTGTGGGGCGTGGACTGAGGCTGCTGTGCAGTTATTGTCACAGCAGGCCGCCCGCTGATTGGCCAAAGCATGCAGGTCATGTGCATGCTTTGGCCAATCAGTGGGTGGCATTTCAACGCCATTTGAATGCATTATGGGGCACGCAAAATTCCCGCGAACGCCCCATAATTTTCGGGCAAACCCGAACAAACGAACACCTGGTGTTCGAGTCGAATGTGAGATTGACTCGAACTGGGAGCTCATCCTTGCTTGTGATAGCAATATAGTTGATTTAAAAAATTAAAGGGACAGTGTAAAAGAAGAGTTTAATAAAATAAATGTAAAAAATTAAAGATCCCCTGTCCCTAAGTGCTCACTCACAAATGCAGACTCATATGCAAGTCCTGCGCGCATATGTAAGAGATGATTGCACCACATGTGAGGTATTGCCACAAATGTCGGAGCGAGAGAAATAATTATAGCACCAGACCTCCTGTGTAACTCTAAACTGGTAACCTGTAAAGGCTTTTAAAACATCGCTTATGGAAATTTTTAGGTACCGTCCCATTCCACAGGTATACACAATTTTAAAGTGTGACATGTTAAGAATGTATTTACTCAGCATAACATCCTATTTTATATTTTGCCACAAAAAATGGGTATTATATTTTTTTGTGTACACTAAAATTCATTAAAAAGTATTTTTTTCCTGAAAATATTACTTTTTAAAAATGGCTGTACAAATACTATGTAACATAAAAAAATCGCAACATTCATTTTAATCTCCAGGGTCCTTGCTTTCAAAAATATATAATGTTTAGGGGTTCTAAGTCATTTTCTAGCAAAAAAAGAAAAAAATGCTGATTTTTACATGTACGGTATCTCACAAAAGTGAGTACATCCCTCGCATTTTTATAATTATTGTATTATATCTTTTCATGTGACAACACTGAAGAATTGACACTTTGCTAAAATGTAAAGTAGTGAGTATACAGCGTGTATAATAGTGTAAATTTGCTGTCCCCTCAAAATAACTCAACACACAGCCATTAATGTCTAAACTGCTGGCAACAAAAGTGCGTACACTCCTAAGTGAAAATGTACAAATTGGGCCCAATTAGCCATTTTCCCTCCCCGGTGTCATGTGAATCGTTAGTGTTACAAGTTCTCCGGTGTGAATGGAGAGCATATGCGTTAAATTTAGTGTTATTATTCTCACTCTCTCATACTGGTCACTGGAAGTTCAACATGGCATCTCATGGCAAAAAACTCTCTGAGAATCTGAAAAAAAGAATTGTTGCTCTACATAAAGATGGCCTAGGCTATAAGAAGATTGCCAAGACCATGAAACTGAGCTGCAGCACGGTGGCCAAGACCATAAAGCGGTTTAACAGGACAGGTTCCACTCAGAGCAGTTCTCGCCATGGTTGACCAAAGCAGTTGTGTGCACGTGCTCAGCATCATATCCAGAGGTTGTCTTTGGGAAATAGACGTATGAGTGCTGCCAGCATTGCTGCAGAGGTTGAAGGGGTGGGGGGTCAGCCTGTCAGTGCTCAGACCATACGCATCACACTGCATCAAATTGGTCTACATGGCTGCCATCCCAGAATAAATTCTCTTCTAAAGATGATGCACAAGGAAGCCTGCAAACAGTTTGCTGAAGACAAGCAGACTAAGGACATGGATTACTGGGACCATGTCCTATGGTCTAATGAGACCAAGATAAACGTATTTGGTTCAGATGGTGTCAAGCGTGGGTGGTGGCAACCAGGTGAAGAGTACAAAGAAAACATTTGTCTTGCCTACAATCAAGCATGGTGGTGGGAGTGTCATGGTCTGGGGCTGCATGAGTGCTGCCGGCACTAAGGAGCTACAGTTCATTGAGGGAACCATGAATGCCAACAT
This sequence comes from Glandirana rugosa, assembly GCA_018402905.1. Taxonomy (NCBI): domain Eukaryota; kingdom Metazoa; phylum Chordata; class Amphibia; order Anura; family Ranidae; genus Glandirana; species Glandirana rugosa. Next base: position 133,884 of record BLSH010492648.1, on the reverse strand, counting down.
GTACTGTGATATACTGTAGCAGAGCTTGATCCCCTCCCTTCGGAGACTTCCAAAATGATAACGACCCTAAACACACCTTCAAGATGACCACTCCCTTGCTAAAGAAGGTGAGGGTAAAGGTGTTGGACTGGCCAAACATGTCTCCAGACCTAAACCCTATTGAGCATCTGTGGGGCGTCCTCAAACAGAAGGTTGAGGAGCGCAAGGTCTCTAACATCCACCAGCTCCCTGATGTAGTCTCGGAGGAGTGGAAGAGGACTCCAGTGGCAACCTGTGAAGCTCTGGCGAACTCTATGCCCAAGAGGGTTAAGGCAGTGCTGGAAAACAATGGGGGCCGCACACAATATTGACACTTTGGGCACAATTTGGACATTTCCACTTAGGGGTGTACTTACTTTTGTTGCCAGCAATTTAGAGGGGTCAGCAAATTTACACTGTTATACAAGCTGTACACTCACTACTTTACATTGTAGCAAAAGTATCATTTCTTCAGTGTCACATGAAAAGATATAATAAAATATTTACAAAAATGTGAGGGGTGTACTCACTTTTGTGAGATACTGTATGTGAGAAGTGTCAGAATTGGCCTGAGGGAAAGGTAATTAAAAAGAGAGTCTTTACCAAGTAACTGCAGACCGATTCGTTTAACTTCTACAGTTGGAAATATACTGGAGAGTTTAATAAAAGGCCACATATATACGTTTTTGCTATAGAAAAAATATTTTAACCACTTCAACCCCAGAACGATTTCCCACTGTAGGACCAGATCACTTTTTTCAATTTGGCACTGCACTGTTTTAACTGGTAATTGTTCAGTCGTGCAATGCTGTACCCAAACTAAATTTGTGTCCTTTTTTCCCACAAATAGAGCTTTTTTTTGGTGGTATTTGTTCACCTCTGCACTTTTTATTTTTTGCGATACAACGAAAAAAGAACGAAAATTAAAAAAATATATATATAATTTCTACTTTTTGTTATAAGAAAAATACAATAAACTAAATTTTAGTCATAAATTTATGCCAGAATGCATTCAGTCACATGTCTCAGGTAAAAAAAAGTCAATTAGCGTATATTTATTGGTTTGTGTAAAAGTTATAGTGTCTACAAACTAGAGTACATTTTCTGGAATTTACGCAGCTTTTATCTTATGACTGCCTATCTTATTTCCTGAGGTGCTATAATGGAAGGGCAGTACAAACCCCCCCCCCCAAATGACCCCATTTTGGAAAGTAGACACCCCAAGGAATTAGCTGAGAGGCATGTTGAGCCCATTGAATACTTTATGTTTTTGTCACAAGTGATTGAAAAATGACAAAAAAAATAAATAATTACACAAAGTTGTCACTGAAATGATAGTCTATCAGCATCCCCAAAAACCAATCACCGCCCACACTACCTATCACAGTTGAGGAGGCTATGAAATGCCCAGATAGCAAGAAAAAAAAAAATTACCCCATTTAGGAAAGTAGACACCCCAAGCTATTTGCTGAGAGGCATGTTGAGTCCATGGAATATTTTATTGTTTTGTCGCAAGTGATTAAGTAATTTATTATTATTATTATTTTTTTGTCATTTTTCAAAGTTGTCATTAAAATTGTATATTTCTGACACATGGCATGGGTATATGTGGAATTACACCCCAAAACACATTCTGCTGCTTCTTCTGAGTACGGGAATACCACATATGTGAGACTATTTGGGAGCTTATCCGTGTACGGGACCCCAAAAATCAATCACCACCTTCAGGATTTCTAAGGGCAAAAATGTATGCCTTCAACCCACACTACCTATCTCAGTTACGGAGGCCATGAAATTCCCAGATAGCACCCCCCCCAAATGACCCCATTTTGGAAAGTAGACACCCCAAGCTTTTGCTGAGTGGCATGTTGAGTCCATGGAATATTTTATATTTTGCCACAAGTTTCGGGGGAAATGACAATTTTTTTTTTTCACAAAGTTGTCACTAAATGATATGTTGCTTGAACATGCCATGGGTATATGTGAAATTACACCCCAAAATACAATTTGCTGCTTCTTCTGAATACGGAGATACCACATATGGACCCCACAAACCAATCACCGCCTTCATGCTTTCTAAGGGCATAAAATGGTGATTTTACTCTACACTCCCTATCACAGTTTTGGAAGCCATGAAATGCCCAGATAGCACAAAACCCCCCAAATTACCCCATTTTGGAAAGTAGACCCTTCAACCTATGTGCTGCAGAGGCACATTGAGTATTTTGCAGGTCTCACTTTTTGTCACAAAGTTTTTAAATTTGAAAAAATAAAAAAATAAAAATTTTCCATTTATTTCTTCATTTTCCAAAACAAATGAGAGCTGCAAAATACAAACCATGCCTCTTAGCAAATACCTTGGGGTGGCTACTTTCCAAAATGGGGTTATTTGGGGGGTGGGGGGGTTGTGCTACCTTGACATGTCAGGGCCTCCAAAACTGTAATAGGTACTGAGGAGTAAAATCTCCCTTTTATGCCCTAAGAAAACCTGAAGGCGGTGATTGGTTTGTGGGGTTCTGTACGCTGCTAGGCTCCCAAAAAGTAATTCATGAATAGTGTGAATAAGCCATTTAGACCTCATCTCCTTGTGGGAAGAAATTTCTCCGGGTGTCCGATTGTCCAGTTGGCCCAGTCAAGCATCACCCTCACCTATATTTAGCATCTATGAACTCTGACTGAAAAGCAGTAGGTCCATTCCTTTTGGTGAGTGGGGACACAAAAGGGGTTCTGGCACTCGTCACACTGCACTTGGATTGGTATTGGAGCACTTTTCAAGCACATCGTCACTTTCAAGCACTACTACACTTTTAAAACTCTTATATATATTTTTCATCATTTATGGTATTCATATGGGCACTGAATCAGTATGTGCTTATAAATGTATGATTTATTAATTTGAATATTGTCACTATATCACATAGGGGAGGCGCTGCATGCTAGAATTACTGCCCTCCATCTGACGTTCGCGGTGATACCTCACATGCAGGGTGCAATTGCTGATTACATAAGACACAAGGCCGACGTTTGCGTTCACCTTTGCACGTGTGCACGGGGGGACAGGGGTGCATTTTTTTTTTAACAATTCATTTTGCTTTTTATTTAATTTTTACACCGTCCCTTTCATCTTTTTTTTTTCTATTATTTTTATTGTTATCACGGGAAATTGAAATATCCTCTATGATAAAAATAGGTAGTGTCGCATATATATATATATGTATTTTTTTTTTTAATTTGGGGTCTATTAGACTCTACATCTCTCCTCAGCCCTTAAAGAAACTGACCACACCAATTTTCCAATGGCACGGTTTATATCCGGTGAAACCGAAGTCATGAAATATTCGTAGCCTCCGGTATCTTAGGCCATAGAGATGATTGGAGCCATTCTAGTCTTCAATCAGCCCTATGGTCAGCTGTCGGAACCACCGGCTGCATTCTGGAAGACGGCCGGGGGGGGGCATTCCCTCCCACTGCTTGTAAAAGCAATCTAGCAGTTAATCAGCCACTAGGATTGCTTTTATATGAAAGCCGACCGCCGGCTGAAAAGAACGATACCTAGATGACACCTATACCTGCAGGAATCATTAACACCATCAACATAATACATGTGTCGCTGGTCCTTGTTGGGCATATGTTGTAATGTTCTTTTTTTTCATGCAGCCTGTGGGTTAAATTAAAAAATCAGTGGTTGGTTGCCAATCAGGGTTTGCAAGCGCGGCAGAAAGGGCACTATGGGCTCTGCGGGCCTGTGTTTGTCTTCTTTGTGGCTGCGGGAGACTACTTGTGCTAGTCACACCAGCTTGAACTGCAATTATGGGACTCGCCACATCACCAAGTGTTACTGCAGTGCTGGTTTGTAGTAGGGGCTAGTACTGGCTCTCTGCTCCATACAAGAGCCCTGCGGTTCATGCACCTCAGCGACAGCAGAACGGGATCTGGTATGCCTGACCTTAGCAGGGACCACTCCGTCGTCAGAGCTATCTGACAGGGAGCCACTGTTGTCTACGGGATCGTATACTGAGCCTGATTCTGACAGTGAGGCTTCCCCATCACTCTCATCTGTCATGCGCAACACATAGGCCTCTTCACTAGTGTACCTCGGATTTGACATGTTGGCCTCTAAATTTATCGGTACACTAGTGTGACTCACAGGCAAAAAAGCGCACCTGGTTGTCAGAGCCTATTTCAAGTCGCTACCAAAATCACTGTCAAACTTTGCAGATATGTGTAATGTGTTTGGTAAGTGTCAGCAATCCATTGATCCTGCACTTGGGTGGGCTGGGCTGGGCTGGGCTGGGCAGAGGGGCTAAACGCAGGTGCTAGCAGGTATCTGGGCTGATCCCACTAACACTGCGTTTTTTAGAACACTAATATAGTGGGGACGCTAATATAGATCTGATCAGATCAGATATTGATCTAAAAAAGATACTGCAATAGTATCTAACACCTATCTAATGTGTGTGTATGCGTGTCAGAGTACCAAACTAACTGGCCCTGCCTGGTGTTTACGCTGACCCTAACGCACGCTAAAACTGAGGCCACCGCCGGGTGATCGAGGGTTAAAACCTATAAAAGGTATATATATTATATATACGGTGGGTTATCTGATGGGGGTAAAAACGAGCTACTGTATCTAGCTAGCATCACTCGTGACACTTATACAGTGATCACAGGTGACAGGGAGCAATCAAGGGGTTAAAAACTTTATTGGGGGGGTAAGGGGGGTATTTACACCAACCTAGGCCTAATACTACCTACCCTAACACTGATTAGTGTCACAGGGGTCACAAATACAGTGATCAGTGAACGAGGAGTGAAGGGGTTAACTGGGGGGCGATCAAAGGGTTAAAAGTGTGGCTATGTGTACTGGTGTTAGTGTAGTGTTTGTGCAACTCACATTTTGATGTCTCTCTTTACTCTCTGCAACGGAAAAGGACTGAGAGAGGGGAGATGACATCACTTCCCCTGGCTGTGTTTACATTCCACAGAGAGGGGAAGGATCCCATTTGCTAGGACCGATCAACAGCAATAAACCAAAAATCATTGGTCTATTCCTGTAGAGTGAACAGTCCTCTAGCAAATTGGACCACTGTGACCCCAGTCCGTGCCCGCAATTGCCGTTTATAGACAGCGATTTGCGGAATAGAGCCACACTGTAGCAGTAAATATACGTGAGCCGGTACGAACCAGTTAAGCAATAGACAGCATGATTTCATGAAAGACAGAAGCTGGCAAACAAAGCTGATTTCTTTTTATGAGGAAGTAAGCAAGTCCTTAGACTAAGGAGTGGCTGTGAATATAGTATACTTGGATTTTGCAAAAGCAAAAGACAGTTCCTCTCTTGCTACTAATACACTGTAAGGTAGAGTGTACAGGCTTTGAAGGTTCGGTTTGTAAATGGATAAAAAAACTGGCTAAAAGACCGTATCCAAACAGTAGTAGTTAATGATTCATATTCTGAATGGGCTAAGTTTATTAGTGGTGTACCCCAAGGGTCAGTGTTCGGACTCTTACTTTTTTATTTGTGGTCAGAGTCTTTAACTTGGATAATGATACAGTTGCTACCAGACCTGAAGTGTGCCACGTTCTAGCTGGTCAGTATGCCTGAAAAGAGGGCATACCCTGAATGTATAATTTCCAAGTATGAAACAGGATGAGTATACTGAGAAGCTATGACTCCTGGGGAACCGGGTGGTTGGGGACCAGGAAGCCGAGCCTGACACTGAAAGGGAGGAGGAAGGAGTGTTATATACTCCAGACTCCACCGGCCAGCCTTCTGACTTGTGGTCAGAGTCTTAAACTTGGATAGTAATACCGTTGCTACCAGACGCAAAGTGTGCCTCGGTCTAGCTGGCCAGTATGCCTGAAAAAAGGGCAAAAGACACGTAGTAGGTATGATATGAATTCATTAATGTTAAACAAAGTAACAAAAATCAGTCTAGTAAAGTCTCAAAAACTATGATTATGTCAGCATGGGGTTTTGGTATGTACCTGCTGTAACAAGGGGACCTCCAATGCCCCATGTGCTTAATAATATATGATGGGACCCCTTGTTTAGATGCTGCAAAGGAATGACCAGAAAAACGCTTTGGATTTAAACGCAGATTGGTAAGCAAAATACGCACATGAGAGACAAACTGTTTGGAGGTCAGAGGATCTACAGGAAAAGGAAGCAAGGGGAAGTCCAATGGAGCTGCTGCAAATTGGCTACAGAGCATGTCTAATACTTCCACCAGGCACCAGTGGCTACTGGTTCTATAATACTTAACCACGAACCCAGGGCCAATCTGCCTGTTCTTATTGTTATTAAGTTGCAAGACATATTGGTCTGCACAACTAGTAAGATTGTTTTTCAACACAACAGATGCATGATGGTTAGCCTGTGACACTTCCCAGGTGTGAGGAACCCGGAAAAACGTAAATATATGGCTGCCTTGAGAACCAGACTGGGACCCACCCCAAATGGGGAAGTGGACAACATATCTGACATATCCCGAAAAATCTGACCAGTAATTGGTAAACGTGACAACCGTGACTGCTCCTGAGTTCTCTGCATCCCCCTCAACATTGCTTTGAGAGGGTGAGCTGCAAAAATGGACGGACTATTAGGCGACGGTAGAGACCTGAAGTGCTATATACCCGACAAATACAACTTGATGGTACTAGCAGATAAGACCAATTCACTGTGACCGTATGCCGCGAAGGCCATGTCATAATTAACATATTCATGGCAATTGCAGGGATACCGGGCCATGAACCTGCTAAAATGGTGTAAGCCTTCAAGGTGTTTCTGGATGAAGAACCATTAGCCAAATGTATCGCCTGTGTCCAGAATCTGACTAATCCATGATCAGAAGATGGGTCTGCCCACCAGCTCTGCTTCCGGATGCTGCAAGAAAAATTGAGGCAGATTAAAGTGAGATAGTGCATCGGCTGCACCATTGTACTTCCCACTGATAAATTCCCCTTGGAAATAAAAACTATAAGTAATACCTAAACATGTCAATCTGCACATGAACAAAATGATTAGCAGCAGGGCTGGCTCTACCACTAGACGGAGTAGGCGGCCGCCTAGGGCGCACTGCTGCCTAGGACGCCTGCCCACTGTTGATCTGTCACTGCCTGCCTTGCATTGATTCATGTAAAAACGGACACTGTCTGACTGAGATTGTATTATCACATGCCATTTGCAAATGTATATAGAAATAGTGACTGATCTGCAAAATACCCCCCCACCCTCCGTCCCCACCCCCCGTGAGGCTGTATTTGATGGGCATAGGTAAAGCTGTATTTGATGGGTACAGGTGAAGCTGTATTTGATTGGCACAAGTGAGGCTGTATTGATTGGCGCTGGTGAAGCTGTATTTGATGGGCACAGGTGAGGCTGTATTGATTGGCGCTGGTGAAGCTGTATTTGATGGGCACAGGTGAGGCTGTATTGATTGGCGTTGGTGAAGCTGTATTCAATGGGCGCTGGTGAGGCTGCATTTGATTGGTGCTGATCAGGCTGGGCAGGGAAAAGGGGGTGGGGTCAGGGGTGGAGCCAAGGGGGACAACATGAGGTTTCCCCTAGGGTGTCAAAAATCCTTGCACCAGCCCTGATTAGCAGGGATCTGGATCTGCCTTTATTGATAATTTTTGCTGTAGCCAAATTATCATGTAACTGCTGCAGCCAGAATAGGATATATCTTGAACAATGCCGAATTTTAAACAAACTTGGGCAAGCGAAACACTTCAGAAGGCCACCGTCCGACTAACCATTGTTGACCAAATATGGCCGAGAAGCCTACAGATGCTGCTGCGTGCGAAAACACCATTGGAGAATCGCAGAATGAGCATGGAAATGCCATTCCACTCACACAGGAACTGATCCCACATGACCAGATCAGCACGTGCATCAACCTGTAACCTGACCACCGAGTTGGAGTCCTGATACAGGGACAGAAGGGCCAGTAACCTGGACACAAAGGATCTACCTTGCGGAATGATTCTCATGGTATGGTTCAACATACCCAAAAGAGACTGTAAGTCTCTTTTGGAACATGCTGGTGACCGGACAAAAAGATGAATGGTCTGCCGAATCCTCACCAATTTCTCCTTAGAATCCAGCGTGATGGCCAAAAAAATGATGATCCTGGACGGACCCTCCACTTTACGGGCAGCTAACGGAACATTCAATTCCGAAAACAACCTCGTGAGTGATTGCAGATCCTTAGGTGGCGAACCTGGGTCCTCTTACATGAGAAAATTATCCAAATAATGCACTATCCCCTGACAACCCTTAATAGTACCCAAAATACAATGGAGAGCCTGGGCAAACAAATCAAACAGGCAAGGACTACTCTTTGACCCAAAAGTTAACCTGGTAGCAAAATAGTAAAGCTCCCGCCATTTGATGCCATACCATTGCCAAAGGGTAGGTTTGATCGGAAGTAACTTGAAAGCATCAACAATATCTGCTTTGGACAACCAAGTCCCCCTGCCTAACTGTAGGATATGCTGTATGGCTAAATCCACCGATGCGTATTCTAGCGAAAATTCTTCCGAAGGGACAAGCGAATTGAGACTTGGTATGTGGGAAGAATGAGGCACAGACAGGTCATAGATTAAACAATATTTATTAGAAAACTTGCCACAAACCACCCCAATAGGGCTGACCCTCCACATGCAAAATGGTGATGAAACAAATGGACCGATCATGAAGCCCTTGGACACCTCTATTTGTAACAACTCGTCAACCACAGAATAGTGGCTATCTGCTGACAACAAGTTCCTACACTCGAAAGACTGCATCGGAAAAGTGATGAGACCTGTATGAAATCCTTCCAAAAACCCATCCAGAAAAAACTGCCTAAAAACCGGGATGGGTGATTCTCCAAACAGACCCCTAGCGAGTAAACGTTGACCTGGCTTAGTCAAGATGAACTGGACGGTTTGACCAGACAGGAGGACTTAGGGTGCGCTCTGAAGCAATTGGTACAAACGTGTAGGAGCCTGCATTGATTATAATTGCATCCTGACTGATTGTAATTGTTGCACAACTGAGCCTTGCCTAGATAATGGATAGGTCTACCCAACTTATCCACCTGCCCTGAAGGTCCCGTAGAAGACGCACTGCTCGCCTGCTTGACAGCCCCTGCATGATTGGAGTATTCAAACAAGGTACACCAAGCCGAGGTGTGGGCAGATGACTGGCAATTACTGCACACAGGAGACTTCTGATTGCCAAAATGCCTACAAAATAGCTCCATGTCAATATTGCTCTAGCGTGTCACTAACTGGAACTGCGCCCAAGTAGTTGCCACCTTCACCGAAAAAGACAGATGATAATCGTAGAAACTACACCTGCCATACTTATGCGCCAAATCCACTACTTTGTGCAAATATAAATCTAACTCTTCTCTCGAACCGGGACTGACCGAACAGATGATGTCCCTAAAAATCCCGAAGGCCAGCACAAATTCTGCCACGCTGAGCTTGCGGTTAAGCCTGGGCTCCTTTGTTTTAAGCACCACCGAGATGTCTCCGCATTTGTAGGACTTGTTCTCTGTAATATCCTGTGACGCTATAAGCAAAGATGCCAAATTAACATCCTTCCCCTCCAGAATGTCCTTCTTAACATTAGCTGGTATAAAATGAGTCTGGGACACTGAAGCCAATGCTGCAAATCACGAAGGGGCTGCCACAGGTAAAGGAACACTGGTATTACCCGTGGGAGCACTAGGAAGAGCAGGAGCTGAGGGTGCAGCTACCACGTGATCTCTGGCTACATGAGCTTCAATCACATCCATCCTATCCCGCAATTGTGACATAGCAAGAGTATTCAAAACGGTATGAATCTGTGTCAACGAGGTGTGCACAGAATCATGCACTGGTGGAGGCAAGTGGCTGAGATGGAGTTGGGAATAATAGCCTAAACAACTCCACTTTCCTAGCTGAGGCCGGGAATGGAATGCCCCTCTGACGAAGCTCTGCTGTGAGCCTGGGTACAGTCCAGTTCCTTAAAGATTGGGTACTGCCATGTTCTGAACCCCTTCTTGGGGTTGGTGGTATAAACGCCAAATCCTCGCTATCAGATACATGCGACATATCAATCTACAGGAAAAAAGAAAGCAAAACGATAAGCACCCCCCTACATGAACCAGCACCAACCCTACATGCATAACTAGTCTATGGCCGTGCGTGAAGACTATGCCAACAGCAGCAGCGCGTGCACAGACCTAGTGACTAATACCAACCCCTATGTATAATGTGCTAATTTAGCCCAAGCAACCTGTATCGCCAATACAAGAATTAAAAATGAACACTCAGGGCTAACGTACCCACAGAAATGTGGTAGATAGATATAGGAGTATGATGAATGAATGTGCAGCGTATGACGTATGATATACAGCGAGCAAGTTATGTATCTACGACATTTAAAAAATGAAAACTCAGCCCTTATGTATCCGTAGACATGACAGATCCTGATAATGACCCCCTAACTACATCAGTAATGAAATGCACATAACGCACCTTGCTGATCCTGCGTAACACACTGAAATCCACGTGAAAACAAGCCCACCTGTATCAGTAACCTGATGAAAAACAAGGTATGATAAACAAAGGCTGTTACTGAACGAAAATGATACTGCGGCGTGTGCAGTGATGACATGATAACCAACGTGGTGACAAACATTGATACTGCAGATGCCAACCAAAACCCCCCCCCCCCTTTTTTTTTTTGAACGCACCTTACGGATTGACCCAAAGCACGAGTCCACCTGTGACTAGCATGAGGAAAGATGCAACTACATCAGACACTCAAGTGGTGACCACCATCAAACCAAATAACTAAATAAGCAGCAATTATACTGCCGTGAGACGCCCCTCCCCCCACCTAACTAATGTAACAGCGGTGTACCAACACAAATGACATCACAGCCGCCATGACCGAAATGCCCCAGCTGACCTGCACTAATAACGCACATGCCTGACCAAACCATGCACTGATGCGTGATGATGGCAGGCATGCTGTGGAACCACAAGTCCCAGCCCCCCACCTCTGCCTGAGGGCTTTCCACTACCCCTGCACCCAACTGAACAGCAGAGCCTACTACTGCTGATGATCACAGTGTGCTACCGCAGCCCCTAACCTTCTCCTGGTGCAGTGCAGGGTGCCTGAATCTCTGCTGGCAGCAGACATCAGCAGCTGGCCTGGCTTACCCCGTCCAGACCCCCCTGATCTGAACATGTGATTGTAACTAACCACAGCCCTACGCCCGGCCGCAGCAGCAGCGCCCCTGCCTGGGGGACTTGTGACCACCATCCATACCTAACCATGCTAATCTTTTAAAGATCCATATCCTCTGCCCAGCCGCGGCAGCGGCTACTTCCCTCCACCACCCCCATAGATACTGGCTGCTCCCGCACCTACCTCCCGAGCTGCTGCCCACGATGTTGCAATGCTCCGGGTAGAGTGCACCGTCACTGCCTCTGGAGGAGCCAACCCCTTCTCTTTATAAGCCCGTTGGATGGTCTGGACGATCCAGGAGGCGATCGATCTGCTTGAGGCTCTAAACCCTTTGTTTTTCCCATACATGAGGACAAAAAGATGTTCCGTCCGCCGAAAAGGAGCTGTGGCTTCTAGGTAAAGCTTTAGGGACTGCCCCACATCTAGTGGATGAATTTCAGAACTGTCTGACCCCTTAAGAGTGGGGAGTACAACTTCTTGGTTTTCGTGGAATACAGAGGTTACCTTGGGTCTTGCACCTAGCATAGGTACCAGAACCACCCTATCAGGGAAGAAGGTTATAAAGGGTTCTTTTGATCCAAAATTGCTGATCTCAGAAACTCTCTTAGCTGAAGAGATTGCCACCAGGAAGGCAGTCTTGAGTGTAAGGTCCTTCAGCGTCGGTGGACTGCTCGGGTCTGAGTTAAACTGCGACAGGGAATCCAAGACAAACGGCAAATCCCATTTTGGAAATCTTGGCTTCCTTTGAGGCCTCAGCCTGGCCGCCCCTTTGAAAAATTGGCGTATAAGAGTGTTTTTAGCCCACGAAACTCCTGAAAAGGCTGAGATAGCTGAAACTTGGACTCTTAGCGAACTGACAGATAAAGATAAGTCGAGGCCAGTTTGCAGAAAACTAAGAACGTCCGAGACTGATAGGGCATCTCTAGTGCTATTTCTGGAAGATACATGATCCATGAGCTTCGCCCAAATCCTCTGATACACCCTGTTGGTGCCACTTCTCCTCGCACTTAATAAGGTGGGCATGGCCTCTTCCGGGCAACCGAGTGATTCCAACCTTCTCCTCTCAAAAACCAGGCCCTGAGACGTAGATGCGTCGGGCACGGATGCAGGGCTGCACCTTGTGAGAAGAGGTCCGGTCTGGATGGAAGGGCAATCGGGTCCCTGAAGCTGAGTGAGGATAGCAGTGGGAACCACGGCCTGTTTGGCCAGAAGGGGATCACTGCTACTACTTCTACCTTCTCGGTCCTGAGCCTCCTGAGAAAACGAAAGATCAGAGGCACCGGGGGAAAAGCGTAGGCCCTGCGGAACGTCCACCGTTCTGAGAGGGCATCCACCCCGTAGGCTTGGGGATCTTGGAACCTCGAGAAGTACCTTGGGAGTTTGTTGTTGCAGGGTGAAGCGAACAAATCGACTTCCGGAGTCAACCCCAAGGATAGGAGCCAACTGAACACCTCCCTGTGGAGGGACCACTCGTTGTTGTCCAACGCGTGTCTTGATAAGAAGTCTGCCTGGACATTCTGGGCTCCGGGAATATACACCGCCGAGATGTTGTCCAGGTGTTTTTGGGGCCAGTCCATAATTGGCTCCACCTCTCGCAGCAGAGAACCACTGCAAGTCCCCCCTTGCCTCTTTATGTAGGCCACTGCGGTGGTGTTGTCCAGTTTCAGCATAACTGATGCCTTCTTCGTCAAATGGTGGAACGCCACAAGGGCTTTGAAGGCGGCTCGAAGTTCCAGAGAGTTGGACACTACCCGTTGCGCCGGGAAGTCCCAAGTGCCTTGCGCTACTTCCGTCTGCCAGTGCGCCCCCCAGCCTTTGGTACTGGCATCCGAAGTCACTGTCACCCATGTGATGGGTATCAGTGAGTGACACCTGATCAGATTTTCCCTTCGCATCCACCAGAGGAGGGACGACTTCATTGGCGAAGTTATGTGGATGAGCTGAGACTTGCTGCATGACTTCCACTGTTTGAGGAAGCCCCTCTGGAAGGGACGCATCCGCCACTGTGCCCATTTCACCATTGGAATCGAGGCCGCCATCGTCCCGATCACTTTCAGGCACTGAAGAGCTGGAAGACGTGAAGCCTGGCGCATCCTGTCTTGGATTATCGATATCTTCTCTTTGGGAAGAGAAACTGTGCTTGAACTGGTATTGAAGTGGGCCCCGAGAAAGATTAAGGATTGAGTGGGCACCAGCTGACTCTTCTCTAAATTCAAGATCCATCCATACCGCTGTAGGGTACGAGTCACCAACCCCTTGTGTTCCAACAGACGGCCTCTGTCTTGGGCCAGAAGAAGTATATCATCCAGGTAATGGTAAATGTGGACACCTTCGACCCTCAGAAGTGCCACTACAGCTAGTAGAACTTTAGAAAACACACGAGGTGATGTCGTTAGGCCGAAGGGGAGGCATGTAAATTGCAGGTGCCACTGACCTGTTGGTGCTCTTCCGCCACCGGGACATGAAAGTAAGCGTCTTTTCAAATTGATAGAGATCATCCAGTCCCCTGGCTGAACGGATTGTATTATGGTGAGAAGGGATTCCATTTTGAATCTTTCCTTGCGGATGAAGCGGTTGAGATATGTGAGATCTATTACCGGTCTCCATGCGCCACACTTTTTCTGTACCAAGAAAAGGGGAGAATACATGCCTCGACCCCGTTCGTTTTCTGGAACCGGAGTGACAGCTCCTTGCCCCAGAAGAGAGATCACATAAGACACTAGAACTTGTCTCTTTTCTTCTGCGGCAGGTAAAATTGTAGGCACGAACTTGAGTCTTGGGCTTCTGTCGAAGGACCACGTGTGGCCCACAGATATCGTTCTGATGGTCCAGAAATCCCGGATTGAGGCCGCCCAGACATGCCGAAACCGGCGGAGGTGCGCCCCCACCTGGCCTGCCTGAGCGGGCCCAATCTCAAAAGGACTTAGTAGAATCCCGATTGGCGGGAGGGACTCCCTTTGCCGCTTTCTTGGTGGCAGCTTGTCTGTTCTTCCAAGACCTTCCGAACTCACGGCCTGGCCTGTAACTGCGTGCTTCCTTGCCCCTATCTGCGCCTTGCTTCCTTGGGAAGGAGCGTCTAAACACCTGCATACGCCGGTCCTGAGGGAGGAAGCCCGACTTAGCTCCCGTGGCCCGAGAGATGGCCTCATTCAACTTGTCCCCAAAAAGAGAGGACCCCCCGAAGGGAATCCGGCACCAAGCTTGCTTGGAAGCCGGATCAGCCATCCACGGGCGCAGCCACAGAGCTCGCTTGGCGGTCACAGAGGACAGCATCACCCGGGCCCCCAGGCGAATGATGTCGAGCGATGCCTCCCCCAGGAAAGCCGAGGCCATCCTTAACTCCTGGATTGGAGAATTCCTTGCGACCTCTAGAGAGTAGCCCGCTAGGGTTTCCTCCACACTGTCAGTCCAGATTTCCATCGCCTTGGAAGTCGTAGCCAAGGCCAAGGCCGGCTTGCAGGCCATCCCAGCTGACAAATAGATCATTTTGAGATCAGCGTCAATTCGCCTCTCCAGCGGGTCCTTAAAGGAGACCGTATCCTCCAATGGCAGGGTCACATACCTGGCCAATCTCATTAGAGCCGCATCGATGGTCGGTGCTGACTCAAGGTGCTTAACATCTTCCTCTTTGAAGGGATACAGTCTCTGCACCTTAGAGGGTAGGGAACTCCTCTTGTCTACCTTGGCCCACTCTTCCGAGATAATCTCTCCCAGTTCTCCCAGCAGTGGAAAGTGGGGACGCGCTCTGCTGAGCTGTTTGAAAAATTTCCTTTGTTTTGGAGAGGAAACTGCAGGCTCCTCCAGCCCTAGAGCTTCCTTGACCGCTCTGACCATGGCCGGAACTAAGGCATATTGAAAGCCAACCGTGGGATCCTCTGCCTCTGATTCACTGTCTGAGGGCACAACTGAAGGTCTGCTAACCTGGGCAGACTTCCCCCATTCTGAATACACAGTCTCTCTTGAAGGACCAGGTGAATCAAACATAGGGTCCTGAGGTCTGCTTGACTCTTTCTCCATGAGGGAGTCTTGCACCACCTGCCTGAGTAATGTTTCCAGGCGCTGATCCGGTCCTTCTCTTTCATTTGCCACTTTCCCAAAACAGAAATCGCAGAGAGATCTTCCCGCCGGAACCCCAGTCCTACATCCCCAACAAGAATTCTCAGGCCTTAGGACGTAAGGGGGGAGGGGGTGCCGGCTCCCTACTGCGGTGGCTTGACCGAGAGTGGGACCCATGTTTTGACCTAGAGGAAGAGTGCCGGTGGTGTGATTTTGAACTGCTTCTTCTCCTGGAATCTTCCTGACATTTAGACCTAGAAGGGCTAAGAAGGAAAAAGAAATCCAGAGGTAGACAACAATAGAGAGAGAGAGAGAGAAACAAACGTAAGACACAGGTACTAAAAGCTCCTCTCCCCCCAGTCCACAGGAATCACAATACCTGCTGTGAGAGG
>BLSH010492648.1:78352-118178 GCA_018402905.1 Glandirana rugosa | reverse complement strand
GTCTGAAGAATAGGTCTGTGCGCAACCTGTTGTTGCTCACCAGGGAGGTGTCCCTTCACAAGTCAACCGAGGATAGGAACCCCAACTGAGACCTTCAGCTAAACAAGCGGAGTGGAACGTTGTTGTTTGAGGGTTCCATGAAGAGCTCCAAGGTTCTAGGGGTTCGGATGCCCCACCTACGGGAGAGTCTTGCCACCTGCAAAGCGTCCCGGATGCGGAAAGGGGGCCACGGAGACTAGAAAGCGAAAGAGTCCTCCGAGTCCTGGCTCTTCCGTCTTCATCATCGTCACTAGGGGAAGACCGGTTTGTCCGGCACCAAGGGCTCAAAAACCAGGCCCTGAGACGTAGATGCGTCGGGCACGGATGCAGGGCTGCACCTTGTGAGAGGAGGTCCGGTCTGGATGGAAGGGCAATCGAATCCCTGAAGCTGAGTGAAGATAGCAGTGGGAACCACGGCCTGTTTGGCCAGAAGGGGATCACTGCTACTACTTCTGCCTTCTCGGTCCTGAGCCTCCTGAGAAAGCGAAAGATCAGAGGCACCGGGGGAAAGGCGTAGGCCCTGCGAAACGTCCACCGTTCTGAGAGGGCATCCACCCCGTAGGCTTGGGGATCTTGGAACCTCGAGAAGTACCTTGGGAGTTTGTTGTTGCAAGGTGAGGCGAACAAATCGACTTCCAGAGTCAACCCCAAGGATAGGAGCCAACTGAACACTTCCCTGTGGAGGGACCACTCGTTGTTGTCCAACGCGTGTCTGGATAAGAAGTCTGCCTGGACATTCTGGGCTCCCGGAATATACACCGCCGAGATGTTGTCCAGGTGTTTTTGGGCCCAGACCATGATTGGCTCCACCTCTCGCAGCAGAGAACCACTGCGAGTCCCCCCTTGCCTTTTTATGTAGGCTACTGCGGTGGTGTTGTCCAGTTTCAGCATAACTGATGCCTTCCTCGTCAAATGGAGGAATGCCACAAGGGCTTTGAAGGCGGCTCGAAGTTCCAGAGAGTTGGACACTACCCGTTGCGCCGGGAAGTCCCAAGTGCCTTGCGCTACTTCCGTCTGGCAGTGCGCCCCCCAGCCTTTGGTACTGGCATTCGAAGTCACTGTCACCCATGTGATGGGTATCAGTGAGTGACACCTGGAGAGATTTTCCCTTCGTATCCACCAGAGAAGAGACGACTTCATTGGCGACGTTATGTGGATGAGCTGAGACTTGCTGCATGACTTCCATTGTTTGAGGAAGCCCCTCTGGAAGGGACGCATCCGCCACTGTGCCCATTTCACCATTGGAATCGAGGCCGCCATCGTCCCAATCACTTTCAGGCACTGAAGAGCTGGAAGGCGTGACGATGACAGAGCCTGGCGCATCCTGTCTTGAATTACCGATATCTTCTCTTTGGGAAGAGAAACTGTGCTTGAACTGGTATTGAAGTGGGCCCCGAGAAAGATTAAGGATTGAGTGGGCACCAGCTGACTCTTCTCTAAATTCAAGATCCATCCGTACCGCTGTAGGGTACGAGTCACCAACCCCTTGTGTTCCAACAGACGGCTTCTGTCTTGGGTCAGAAGAAGTATATCGTCCAGATAATGGTAAATGCGGACGCCTTCGACCCTCAGAAGTGCCACTACAGCTAGTAGCACTTTGGAAAACACCCGAGGTGATGTCGTTAGGCCGAAGGGGAGGCATGTAAATTGCAGGTGCAACTGACCTAGTGCAAAGCGCAGGAACTGTTGGTACTCTTCCGCCACCGGGACATGAAAGTAAGCGTCTTTCAAATCGATAGAGATCATCCAGTCCCCTGATTGAACGGATTGTATTATGGTGAGAAGGGATTCCATTTTGAATCTTTCCTTGCGGATGAATCGGTTGAGATATGTAAGATCTATTACCGGTCTCCATGCGCCACACTTTTTCTGTACCAAGAACAGGGGAGAATACATGCCTCGACCCCGTTCGTTTTCTGGAACCGGAGTGACGGCTCCTTGCTCCAGAAGAGAGATCACATAAGACACTAGAACTTGTCTCTTTTCTTCTGAGGCAGGTAAGACTGTAGGCACGAACTTGAGTCTTGGGCTTCTGTCGAAGGACCACATGTGGCCCACAGAGATCGTTCTGATGGTCCAGAAATCCCGGATTGAGGCCGCCCAGACATACCGAAACCGGCGGAGGCGCGCCCCCACCTGGCCTGCCTGGGCGGGCCCAATCTCAAAAGGACTTAGTAGAATCCCGATTGGCGGGAGGGACTCCCTTTGCCCCTTTCTTGGTGGCAGCTTGTCTGTTCTTCCAAGACCTTCCAAACTCACGGCCTGGCCTGTAACTGCGCGCTTCCTTGCCCCTGTCAGCGCCTTGCTTCCTTGGGAAGGAGCGCCTAAACGCTTGCATACGCCTATCCTGAGGGAGGAAACCCGACTTACCTCCCGTGGCCCGAGAGATGGCCTCATTCAACTTGTCCCCAAAAAGAGAGGACCCCCCGAAGGGAATCCGGCACCAAGCTTGCTTGGAGGCTGGATCAGCCATCCACGGGCGCAGCCACAGCGCTCGCTTGGCGGTTACAGAGGACAGCATCACCCGGGCCCCTAGGCGAATGATGTCGAGCGATGCCTCCCCCAAGAAAGTCGAGGCCATCCTTAACTCCTGGATAGGAGAATTCCTTGCAACCTCTAGAGAGTAGCCCGCTAGGGTTTCTTCCACACTGTCAGTCCAGATCTCCATCGCCTTGGAGATCGTAGCCAGGGCCAAGGCCGGCTTGCAGGCCATTCCAGCTGACAAATAGATCTTCTTGAGATCAGCATCAATCCGCCTCTCCAGCGGGTCCTTAAAGGAGACCGTATCTTCCAACGGTAGGGTCACATACCTGGCCAGTCTCATTAGAGCCGCATCGATGGTGGGTGCTGACTCAAGGTGCTTAACATCTTCCTCTTTGAAGGGATACAGTCTCTGCACCTTAGAGGGTAGGAAACTCCTCTTGTCTACCTTAGCCCACTCTTCCAAGATAATCTCCCCCAGTTCTCCCAGCAGTGGGAAGTGGGGACGCTCTCGGCTGAGTTGTTTGAAAAATTTCTTTTGTTTTGGAGAAGAAACTGCAGGCTCCTCCAGCCCTAGAGCTTCCTTGACCGCTTTGACCATGGCCGGAACTGAGGCATATTGAAAGCCAACCGTGGGATCCTCTGCCTCTGACTCACTGTCTGAGGGCACAACTGAAGGTCTGCTGAGCTGGGTAGACTTCCCCCATTCTGAATACACAGTCTCCCCTGAAGGGCCAGGTGAATCAAACACAGGGACCTGGGGTCTGCTTGACTCTTTCTCCATGAGGGAGTCTTGCACCACCTGCCTGAGTAATGTTTCCAGACGCTGATCCGGTCCTTCTCTTTCATTTGCCACTTTCCCAAAACAGAAATCGCAGAGAGATCTTCCCGCCGGAACCCCAGTCCTACATCCCCAACAAGAATTCTCAGGCCTTAGGACGTAAGGGGGGAGGGGGTGCCGGCTCCCTACTGCGGTGGCTTGACCGAGAGTGGGACCCATGTTTTGACCTAGAGGAAGAGTGCCGGTGGTGTGATTTTGAACTGCTTCTTCTCCTGGAATCTTCCTGACATTTAGACCTAGAAGGGCTAAGAAGGAAAAAGAAATCCAGAGGTAGACAACAATAGAGAGAGAGAGAGAGAAACAAACGTAAGACACAGGTACTAAAAGCTCCTCTCCCCCCAGTCCACAGGAATCACAATACCTGCTGTGAGAGGTTTGGCCACCAGGGGGCAGTGCGGCATCCATAGCAAACCTTGAACGTCTACAGAGAGAAAAAAAGACAAAACATCAGCCTGCCACCCCCTTCTGAACAGTCACCCAGACCATTGAGTGCCTACCTGAAGCTGTGGATCAGAGAGCCTGGGGAATCTACCGCAATGCCCATACGCATTCCCGAGACTCTACTGAACTCCCACAACTGTTAAACACGGCGCCGCCGTGACGTCACACCAGCGCCGGGGACCGCTCGTTTGCGCCCGAACGAACGCGCGCACCAAGCCTCGATCGCGCCGCATCTGCACATGCGCAGTGCGGCCACGACGACCGACGCTGGGACGCAGATCCAGCCAAACCCCCAACCACCCCCGTGGTCGCATCCAGCATGGACGCTGCCAGGAAGAGTAGGAGCCACGGCCGAACCTGCGAGGAGAGGAAGCAAAGGAAGAAACAGGCAAGTGTCCTAACACAAATGACACACACTACTGCCATGTATAAAATATGCAAAAAGAAAAATGACTTACCAATCCCCTACGATCGTGGCGGACAGGGTGCTTGAAACATGCACACAAACACCGGACTTTGCAGATAGGGCCACCTGCTCACAGCAAGGCTATCGGCCATTGCGCACTCTTCAGGGATCCTGACTTCAGCGCTACTCTGCGTTACACTCCATACCCTTCCTTAGTGGGGCTTATCGGAGGAGAGCAACCCTGGCAAACCAGCCGGACACCGATCGTAGTGGGGACACCATAAGGTAGAGAACCGCCCAACCGGTCCTACGGAGGAGGACAAAAAAGGAACACGGTTGTTAGGGAGGAGCAAAGATTTATGGGAGCAGAGTCCTATAGGGTAGTTATGGAGGCGGAGCCTACCCACACGTATGCTGCCATGGAGTCTGTCAGGAAATGATATTTTTTGGGATTAAAAGTACCATTTCAGTAATTACAGATAGCACCCAACTATGCAGTGGAATAATATCTCTAACTTAAAAGCAGACCTCAATGCACTGTTTAATTGGACAACTGTGAGGTTTGATGTTGATAAATGTAAAGTTTAGCACTCAGGGGCTAAAAACATGCAAGCATCATGCATACTAGGAGGAGTATAACTGGGGGAATCAATGGTGGAGAAGGATCTGGGTGTTCTGATTTCATAGAATTAATGTGATTGTAAACCCTCACCTTGTAAAACAACCCATTCAGTCTAAAATATAAACGAAAGGCAAAACATTTATGTATAGATATAAAAAGAAAACACTTTAAATGTGTTTCTTTCCCTCAGCTGCATAACAGCAGTGAATGGCTGTGCAAGGGGAGTGTGTCAGACAAGTCTGATCATTGGAGGATTGAATTCCTAGCATAGATAGAGAACTGACTACCTCCTGCTTAGTGTAGTCCGTTTTTGTTTAATCTTTTTTTATTACATTTTTTTAGGGAAAAAAAAAAATTTACATCATACATTCAAGGGAGGGATCCAATAACAACAGCATGAATAGGGGAGTACATTATACATCTAAGACGCATTTCAAGTAGTAAACAGTTATTGTAAAATCAAGAAAAAGACCCACTCAGTCCCAGAACATTTGCATGTCTTCCTACTATCCAATATAATCTGCCTATCTAAATCTATCGTATCATTTTTTACTTAACATTCCCGTTCTTTACACTGCCCACATCCATTAGGCCTATCAAAACTAGGACCATGATCCCCCACCCCTCAATCGACCACTCGCTCAAACAGAATCAGTTTTAAGAAAAGAGGAAAAGAGAGGAATAAAATTATTTAATATATGGACCCGTGGGATTTTTACTGTAGGTATTCCAATAATGATCCTGAGGAGCTATATTCATCCCATTTGTCCCATGTCTTTCTAAAGTGCTCTCTGGAGCCAATCTAGGTACAAGTTGTTTCCTCCATTATTCGTATCTCACCCATCTCACATACCCATTCTGTATTTGAAGCGGCCGCCTCTTTTCTCCAAGAGCGAGCAATAATTGTTCTTGTTGCTGTTAACATATGTCATAAGATGTCTCTTTTGATAGCCTTCAATGAACCAGGAATAATTGAAAATATCGCTATAACTATGTCTGGTTGTATTGTGGAGTTAGAGATTTCTCTATATGTCTTGAATATATCTGTCCAGAGCTGGCAGACCTCCGGGCAGTAATACCAGATTTGCGACGCATTCCCTACCGCTCTTTTACACCTCCATCATGTTTCTGAGACACTCTCCCTTATTTTGTGAAGATCAGCTGGGCACCAATACCATCTAGATATAATTTTGTAATTCCTTTCCTGATGTTTAATTGAAGGGAACCATTTATGTACTAGAGTCAGTGCTTTCTCCAATTGTGGCATGGGTAGTGTCTTCCCAATCTCTTCTTCCCATTTGTTTAGATATGTTACTTCTCTCTTGAAACCTTTGGGAAGTAGCTCTTTATACAACTTTGACAGCATATGGGCCAGTTTATGCACCTGTAGTAGAACTTTTTCAAATTCTGTAGGTGCTCTTGCTAATTCGGAATATTGTTCCAGTGAGTGAATATATGCTGTCAGTTGTTGATATGGTATCCATTTATTTGCCTTCTTGCTTCTTAATGTACTCAGTGGGGGGACCTCCCCATCCACCAGGATCTGGGCTAGTCTCACATCGTCTTGTCTCTGCCAGTCCAGGAAGTCTGAGGCCTCCATTGCAGGCAGGAAATCAGGATTAGAAAACAGAGGTGTCATGGGCCCAATCTGGGTCAAGAGGGTACCCTTCTTTATAAGTACATCACATACCTTCAAGGTGGAGAGGACCAGGGATGGTGTATTTGCTGCTTTAGGGTGATTGGTTGGTGTAATCCATGGCATGGATCTCAGTTTCAAGCCCAAAATGTCCCCCTCCAGTCCGACCCATTGTTTGGATTTGGTCCCATGAAACCAGTCCACCATCCTAGTTAGATGTATCGCCTGTATGTACTTTGTAAAATCCGGGAGAGTCAGTCCCCCTTTTTGTTTAGATCTAATGAGTGTAGCTTGTTAATTCGGGGGGGCTTATGCTCCCAAATGAATCCCCCAACCGCCGAACGCAATTTGCGAATTAAGGTAGCAGGGGGATACACTCGAGCTGTCTGAAATATGTACAACAATTCTGGGAGTATATCCATTTTTATTATGTTTATCTTTCCCAACCAAGAGAAAGTTTTTTTGTCATATTTTTGTAGCAATTTTATTATTTTATCAATCAAAGGGGCGTGATTATACTCTATTATTTTGTCTAAATTTTGAGGTATATTATATAATGATGAGTATAATGATACTTAAGGATTGTTTGTTGCCACTTAAAAGGGACTATTTTCTGGAGGTGAACTTGAGTTTTATTTGTTTTTGAAACGTCTAGTGCTTCGGATTTATTATAGTTCACCTTAAAGTTACTTAATGTTCCGAACCGTTCAAACTCCTGAATAAGGTTTGGGATAGTTATTATTGGGTTGGAGATATGCAGCAAAAGATCATCTGCATACACTGACATTTTATATTCCTTTTATTTTGATCCCTTGAATGTCAGGATTATTTCGTATAGCTGTGGTGAGGTGCTCCATTACAAAAACATATACCCTGTCGGGTACCATTTGTAAATGAAATTGGACCTGACAGGGTCCCGTCTATCCGGACCCTTACATGAGTTTATGATACAGTGCCATTATCTTTTCCATTAGATGAGGACCAATACCCCATTGTCTCAAGGTTTCTACCAGAAAACACCACCCCACCCTGTCTAACGCCTTTTCGGCGTCTACAGCCAGAAGACAGGATGGGATGGAGTTCCTTTGTGTGTATTCAATCAGTGATAAGGTCTTCAAGGTATTATCTCTAACCTCCCTACCTTCCACAAAACCCACTTGGTAAAAGTTGACGTATGCCGGCAAAATTGGAGTAAGTCTTTCAGCTATAACCTTAGCGAAGATTCGTAAGTAGAGTTGAGCGAACCCGAACTGTAAAGTTCGGGTTCGTACCGGACTTTAGGGTGTCCGTGTCCCGAACCCGAACATTTGAGAAAGAGTCCGGGTTCGGGGTTTGGGTATTTTTTCGTGCCTTTTGATTAGCTGCAGGGCAGCCAATCAACAAGTGTTTCACTCGTTTGCCCTTAGAAGCCATCACAGCCATGCCTACTAATGGCATGGCTGTGATTGACCAGTGCATCATGTGACCCAGCCTCTATATAAGCTAGAGTCACGAAGTGCTGCATGTCACATCATCTCATACTAGTGTAGGGAGAGGATGCTGCTGCTGCTGTGAGGTACAGATTAGCATTATAAAATCATTTCATACTGGTGTAGGGAGAGGTTCCTGCTGCTGGTGTGAGGGACAGATTAGCGTTATAAAATCATCTCATACTGGTGTAGGGAGAGGTTCCTGCTGCTGGTGTGAGGGACAGATTAGCATTATAAAATCCTCTCATACTGGTGTAGGGAGAGGTTCCTGCTGCTAGTGTGAGGGACAGATTGGCGTTATAAAATCATCTCATACTGGTGTAGGGAGAGGTTCCTGCTGCTGGTGTGAGGGACAGATTAGCGTTATAAACTAATCTCATACTAGTGTAGGGAGCGGTTCCTGCTGCTGGTGTGAGGGACAGATTAGTGTCATAAAATCATCTCATACTGATGTAGGGAGAGGTTCCTGCTGCTGGTTTGAGGGACAGATTAGCGTTATTAAATCATCTCATACTGGTGTAGGGAGAGGTTCCTACTGCTGGTGAGAGGGACAGATTAGCGATATAAAATTATCTCATACTAGTGTAGGGAGAGGATGCTGCTGCTGGTGTGAGGGACAGATTAGCTGTATAAAATCATCTTATACTAGTGTAGGGAGAGGTTCCTGCTGCTGGTGTGAGGGACAGATTAGCGTTATAAAATCATCTCATACTGGTGTAGGGAGAGGTTCCTGCTGCTGGTGTGAGGGACAGATTAGCGTTATAAAAAATAATATAAATTTGTGCTAAATAGTACATTTGCGTCCAGAATGAGGAGAGCATCAAATAAGGGATGTGGTCGTGGTGCTGCTGGTGTTGGTGGTGTTGGTGAAGCTCCTGTTGCAAGGAGAGGACGTGGTCGATCTATGCCAGCTACATGCACAAGTGAAACACCTTCCTCAGGTGCGAGTAGCTGACAGAACCTTCAACGTTATATGGTAGGCCAGAATGCCGCTCAACGAATGGTGAGGCAGAACAAGTACAGGCGATAGTAGATTGGGTGGCAGATGATGCCTCCAGTTCCTTCACATTGTCTCCCACCCAGCCCCTTGCTCAAAGCTCAGAGTTGGCACCTGAACCCCATGGCCATCTGTCTTTCACTTCAGCCCCTTGTTAATCAGCCAAGCAGTCTGAGCCCCAAGTCATGCAGCAGTCTCTTATGCTCTGCTGGTGTGCATTGCGTGGGCCATCCACATAGCCCTGCCTCAGAAGTGGAAGACATTGAGTGCACCGATGCCCAACCACTTCTGTTTCAGGATGAGGACATGGAAACACCACCGCAGCATGTCTCTGATGATGACGAAACACAGGTGCCAACTGCTGCGGCTTTGTACAGTGTGCAGACTGACAAGGAGGGCAGTGGTGACGAGTGGTTGGAAGATGATGTGGAGGATGATGAGGTCCTAGACCCCACATGGAATGAAGATCATGCGAGTGATGTGTGCAGTTTTGAGGAAGAGGTGGTGGTCGCACACCAGCAAAAGCACCAGCACAGCAAAAGAGGAAGCAGGTTGCAAAAGCGAAGCGACCGTCCCCTAGACAGTACGCCTGCTACTACCCACCGCACCCAGGGACCTAGCACACCAAAGGCAGCTCAAAGGAGTTCCCTGGCGTGGCAGTTCTTCAGACAATGTGCTGACGACAAGACACGAGTGGTTTGCATGCTGTGCAATGAGAGACTGAAGCGAGGCATAAATGTTCTAAACCTGAGCACAACCTGCATGGCCAGGCATCTACATGCAAAGCATGAACTGCAGTGGAATAAGAACCTCAAAATACAAGAAAGGTCTCGGGCTCCTCCTGCTTCCTCTTCTGCTGCTGCCTCAGTCTCTTCCTCCACCTCTACAGTGCCAGTGTCACCTGCCACCCAGCAAACAGATGATGTGACAGCAACGCCACCATGTCCGCCACCGTCCCCAAGCATTTCCACACCATGGTCCCATGGAAGCTTACAGCTGTCCATCTCCCAAACACTGGAGAGAAAGAGGAAATATCCCCCTACCCATTCGCAATCCCTGGCCCTGATTGCCAGCATTTCAAAATTCCTGGCCTTTGAAATGCTGTCATTCTGTTTGGTGACACGGACAGTTTTAAAAACCTGATGGCGGTGGCTGTCCCACAGTACGTGGTTCCCAGCTGCCACTACTTTTCCAGGCTAGCCATCCCTTCCCTGCACAAACAAGTCGGGGACAAGATCAAGTGTGCACTGCACAACACCATCTGTGGAAGGTCCACATAACCACTGATATGTGGACCAGTAAGCACGGGCAGGGATGCTATAACTCGCTAACTGCACACTGGGCAAATGTAGTGGCAGGTGGGCCTGAGGCGGATAGCAGTTTGGCGCATGTCCACCGAGGATTGCAGGGCATTTCTCTTTGTCTCGTGTTGCCTCCTCCTCCTACTCCGCTTCCTCCTCCTCTACCATCTCCTCACCCGGTCAGCGTAACACCTTCACCACCAACTTAAGCACATCCAGGGGGAAACAGCAAGCTGTTTTAAAACTGATATGTTTGGGGGATAAACCCCACACTGCGCAGGAGCTGTGGACGGGCATTGAACAACAGACCGATGAGTGGTTGTTGCCACTGAGCCTCAAGCCCGGCCTGGTGGTGTGCGATAATGGGCGAAATCTCATAGCAGCTCTGGGCCTGGCCGGTTTGAGGCACATCCCTTGCCTGGCGCATATGCTGAATTTGGTGGTGCAGAAATTTCTAAAAAACTACTGGGATATGTCAGTGCTGCTGCAAAAAGTGTGGGCCATCTGTGCGCGCTTTCGGCATTCTCACCCTGCTGCTGCTCACCTGTCTGTGCTGCAGTGGAACTTTGGCCTTCCCGCTCACCGCCTCCTATGCGACGTGCCCACGAGGTGGAACTCCACCTTACACATGCTGGAGAGACTGTGCGAGCAGCAGCAGGCAATAGTGGAGTTTCAGCTCCAACAGTCACGGGTCAGTTGCTCTGCGGAACAGCACCACTTCACCACCAACGAGTGGGCCTTCATTTGAGACCTGTGTACCATATTGCTGTGTTTCGAGTACTCCACCAACATGGCTAGTGCCGATGATGCTGTTCTCAGCATTACTATCCCACTTCTATGTCTCCTTGAAAAAACATTTTGGGCGATGATGGAAGAGGATGTGGCACAGGAGGAAGAGGAGGAGGAAGAGGGGTCATTTCCATGGTTATCAGGCCAGTCATTCACAAGTGGCTTGGAGGGTGGGTTCCTGCACCAGCATAGGCCAGGTAAAAAATTTTCAAGCCAGGGCACAGTTCTGGAGTATGAGGAGGACGAGGATGATGAGGAGGAGGAGGAACCGTGTCCACAGCAGGGTGGCACCCAACGCAGCTTGTGGGCATCACTGGAGCGTGGCTGGGAGGATACGGAGGACACAGATGATACACCTCCCACAGAGGACAGCTTGTCTTTGCCTCTGGGCAGTCTGGCACACATGAGCGACTACATGCTGCAGTGCCTGCGCCACGACAGCCGAGTTGCCCACATTGTAACTTGTGCTGATTACTGGGTGGCCACCCTGCTGGATCCCCATTACAAGGACAACGTGCCGTCCTTAATTCCCTCACTGGAGCGTGATCGGAAGATGCGTGACTAAAAACGCACGCTGGTAGACGCGCTGCTGACAGCAAATGACACCGGGGGCTCAGTGGAAGCACAAGGTGAAGGCAGAGCAGGAGGAAGAGGTCGCCAACGTAGCTGTGGCACCGCCAGCACCTCAGAAGGCATGGTTAGCATGGCCGAAATGTGGAAAAGCTTTGTCAGCAGCACGCCACAACAAACAGCACCACCAGCAATGTCTTAGCAGGAGGCAGCATATCAGCAACATGGTGGAACAGTATGTGTGCACACGCCTACATGTACTGACTGATGGGTCTGCCCCATTCAACTTCTGGGTCTCCAAATTGGGCACATGGCCTGAGCTTGCCCTTTATGCCTTGGAGGTGCTGGCCTGCCCTATAGCCAGTGTATTGTCTGAACGTGTGTTTAGCGCGGCAGGGGGCGTTATCACAGACAAGCGCAGCCGCCTGTCCACAGCCAATGTGGACAAGCTAACGTTTATTAAAATGAACCAGGCATGGATCCCACAAGACTTGTCTGTACCTTGTGCAGAATAGACGTTCAAACCGGCCTCACACAGCCATTGGTATACTTAAGTGAACTTATTCTTTTTTTTTTTTTTTAATATGTCTCAATATTTTGGGGGCTACCCCAATTAGAAAAATAATACAAACAAACAAAAAACAGTGTTGGCTACCTCCACCTCCACCGCCACTTCCACCACCTACACCACCACGGTCACCGCCCCCTCAACCCCCTACTCCACATCCACCTCCTCCATTTTTTATTTTTTTATGTGATTTTAAGTTATTTCCCTATCCACATTTGTATGCAGGGCACTTGTCCTACTCATACCCCCATTTTGCTTCCTTTTGCAGCCCTCTAGCCCTTTCCAGGACTTTTTTAGAGCCATTTTTGTGCCCAAAAGTTCGGGTCACCATTGACTTCAACGGGGTTCGGGATCAAGTTCGGGGCCGAACTCTAACTTTTTCGCGAAGTTCGGCCGAACCCGCCGAACCCGAACATCCAGGTGTCCGCTCAACTCTATTCGCAAGTCAATATTTGTAAGAGAGATAGGTCTATAGTTCCCGCAATTAGAGTGGTCTTTCTCTGGTTTGGGTATTAAAGAGATATGAGCTTCCATACCTTGTAGTGTGAAGGGGCAGGACGCAGAGACTGCATTAAAAGTTTTAGTCAATACTGGGCCTAAAGTCTCACCGAATATTTTATAAAAACGTGTAGTAAAACCGTTTGGTCCAGGGATTTTCCCCAGGGCCATGGTATTAATGACTGTCTGTATTTCCTCTATTGATATTTATTTTTCTAGTTTGTCTATTTTATCTTTAGATAAAGTTGGAATTGCAGTGTCTTTTATATATTGATGTATTTTTTGACAAAACCTGTCTAATTCTTTTCCTGTCTTGATTTGTGATATTATATCATTTGGAATAAAAGGTTTGGAAGGTTTCTGATATCTCCTTAGGGTCAAATGTTGCTTCACCTGATGCTTTGAAGATTTTTATTATGGAGGTAGTAGTTGTCCTTTGCCGTAGTGCTCTAGCCAGAAGCCTTCCTGGTTTATTCCCCTTTGAGTAATATAGGGCACGATTCTTATCCCTTGCCTTCAATGTTTGTTCATTTAATATAGTCTGCAATTCATTTTGTTTATCTGTAAGTATTATCAAGTTTATCGAGGTAGGGTTCTGTTTATGGATTTTCTTGTAGTTTGCAATATCTTTTAACAAGCTTGACATTTTATTTGTCTTGCTTGCCTTGAGTCTGGCTCCGTGCTTAATGAAGATACCCTTTATCACGCATTTTAAAGTTTCCCATTGTATGGGAAGAGAAGTTTTGTCTTTTTCATGATCTATTTGAAAATTTTTTATTGTCTGGCGGATTTCTGAAATACATATATCATCATTTAACAAGTTTTCCTTTAACTTCCATTGACCATGTGGTCTCTTATAGCCCGAAAGCTCGAGTTCCACGAAGATTGGGGCGTGATCAGACCAAACAAAACTGCCTATTTCTGATGAAGAGACAGTAGAAAGTCCAAATTGGTTTACAAAAAAAAAAGAGATCTATCCTATGATATGTGTTATGGACCTTGGAGTAAAATGTATTGTCTCTATCCCTGGGATGATGGACTTGCCGGATATCGACCAATTTAAATTTTCCAATGAGTTCTTTAAACTTGTTCGTCTGGTTATCATTCTGAAATGGACGGGTTGCGGTAGTGTCCAAGCCAGGGTCTATGAGAAAATTAAAGTCCCCACCGATAAGCACGATACCCTCTGCTTTTTCCATTAAGTCTGTCACCATTTGTGTCCCTATTTTAACTTGCTCCTGATTTGGGAGATATAAATTAATAAACGTATATATTTTTTTGCATGAATGGATACCTTTAGGAGCAGGGCTCTGCCATCCCTGCTACCCCATGAATCCAAAACATGGTGAGAGAGAGATTTGTTTATGGCAATGGAAACACCTCTCGATTTGGAATAAGGAAAAGTGTCGTGGTTAGAGTTGAGGGGTTCGGCGGGTTTGGCCAAACTTCACGAAAAAGTTCGGGTTCAGCACTGAACTTGACCCGAACTTAACCCCGAACCCCGAACTTCATTGAAGTCAATGGTGACCCGAACTTTTGGACACAAAAATGGCTGTAAAAAAGTCCTGGAAAGGGCTGGAGGGCTGCAAAAGGAAGCAAAATGGGGGCAAGCGTAGGACAAGTGCCCTGCAAACAAATGTGGATAGGGAAATTACTTAAAATCACATAAAAAAAAAATGGAGGAGGAGGTGGAGGAGGAGGATGGAGGTGGATGTGGAGTAGGAGGTTGAGGAGGCGGTGACCGTGGCGGTGTAGGTGGAAGTGGCGGTGGAGGAGGAGGTAGCCAACACTGTTTTTTGTTTGTTTTTTTTTCTAATTGGGGTAGCCCCCAAAATATTGAGACATATTAAAAAAAAAAAGTATACCAATGGCTGGGTGAGGCCGGTCTAAATATCTATTCTGCACAAGGAACAGACAAGTCTTGTGGGATCCATGCCTGGTTCATTTTAATAAACGTTAGCTTGTCCACATTGGCTGTGGACAGGCGGCTAAGCTTGTCTGTGATAACGCCCCCTGCCGTGCTAAACACAAGTTCAGACAATACACTGGCTGCAGGGCAGGCCAGCACCTCCAAGGCATAAAGGGCAAGCTCAGGCCATGTACCCAATTTGGAGACCCAGAAGTTGAATGGGGCAGACCCATCAGTCAGTACGTGTAGGAGTGTGCACACATACTGTTCCACCATGTTGCTGAAATGCTGCCTCCTGCTAAGATGTTGCCTATCAGCTGGTGGTGCTGTTTGTTGTGGCGTGCTGCTAACAAAGCTTTTCCACATTTCAGCCATGCTAACCCTGCCTTCTGAGGTGCTGGCGGTGCCACAGATGCGTTGGCGACCTCTTCCTCCTGCTCTGCCTTCACCTTGTGCTTCCACTGAGCCCCCAGTGTCATTTGGGAATGCCCTCAGCAGCACGTCTACCAATGTGCGCTTGTAGTCACGCATCTTCCGATCACGTTCCAGTCAGGGAATTAACTAGTTCCCGACCACGTGCCGTCTTTTCACGGCGGCAGTCGGGATGCTGAACGCGAATCGCCGTAAAAACACAGCGATCTGCGAACAGCCGCTAGGGGGCACGCGCGCACCCGCCGCTCTCCTGAGGAGTGTGCCCGCGGCTCGGGCGGACCCGGTGTCCGCCAGCGAGCCGCGATGAGCGGCCACAGGGAAAGAACGGGGAACCGCCGATGTAAACACGGCGGTTCCCCACTCTGTTAGTGAGGGCATGAGAGATCTACTGATCCCTGTCACTGGGATCAGTTAGATCTCTCATGCCCATGTTAGCCCAACCCCCCCACAGTAAGAACACACCCAGGGAACACAGTTAACCCCTAGCTCTCACCCCCCAGGTTAACCCCTTCACTGCCAATGACATTTATACAGTAATCAGTGGATATTTACATTTCTGATCGCTGAATAAATGACATTGGTCCCAAAAAAGTGTCAAAAATGTCCGACATGTCCGCCGCAATATCGCAGTACCGCTAAAAATCGCAGATCACCGCCATTACTAGTAAAAAATAAAAAAAAATAATAACCCCAGAAATGAATTCTCATCATCCGTAAACGTGGCCACTTTTGCGCAAATCAATCAATAAACGCCAATTGTGATTTTTTTTTTATCACAAATATGAGGAAGAATATAAATTGGCCAAAACCGGTGAAAAAAAAAGTTTTTTTATATTTTTTTTTGGATTTGAATCTTAGCAAAAAGTAAGAAATTTGGGTTTTTTGCAAAATGGTCGCTCTTCTTTTGTTTATAGCGGCGATCAGAAATGACGCAGAGGCGATCAAATACCACCAAAAGAAAGCTCTATTTGTGGGGAAAAAAGGACGCAAGTTTCGTTTGGGTACAACGTCGCACGACCGCGCAATTGTCAGTTAAAGCGACACAGCGCCGAATCGCAAAAAGTGCTCTGGTTCTAAAGCTGGAAAACCTTCTGGTTGGTAAGTGGTTAAGGACGGCATATTGTCCTTGTAACGGGGATCCAGCAGGGTGGCCACCCAGTAATCAGCACAAGTTACAATGTGGGCAACTCGGCTGTCGTTGAGCAGGCACTGCAGCATGTAGTCGCTCATGTGTGCCAAACTGCCCAGAGGCAAAGACAAGCTGTCCTCTTTGGGAGGTGTATCATCTGTGTCCTCCGTATCCCCCCAGCCACGCTCCAGTGATGCCCACGAGCTGCGTTGGGTGCCACCCTGCTGTGAACACAGTTCCTCCTCCTCATCAACATCCTCGTCCTCCTCATCCTCCAGAACTGTGCCCTGGCTTGAAATTTTTTTTACCTGGCCTGTGCTGGTGCAGAAAACAACCCTCCGCTGAGAACAGCATCATCGGCACTGGCCATGTTGGTGTAATACTCTAATGTAATGCTGCTAACAAAGCTTTTCCACATTTCAGCCATGCTAACCCTGCCTTCTGAGGTGCTGGCGGTGCCACAGATGCGTTGGGGACCTCTTCCTCCTGCTCTGCCTTCACCTTGTGCTTCCATTGAGCCCCCGGTGTCTTGGGAATGCCCTCAGCAGCACGTCTACCAATGTGCGCTTGTAGTCACGCATCTTCCGATCACGTTCCAGTCAGGGAATTAACTAGTTCCCGACCACGTGCCGTCTTTTCACGGCGGTAGTCGGGATGCTGAACGCGAATCGCCGTAAAAACACGGCGATCGGCGAACAGCCTCTAGGGGGCACGCGCGCACCCGCCGCTCTCCTGAGGAGTGTGCCCGCGGCTCGGGCGGACCCGGTGTCCACCAGCGAGACGCGATGAGCGGCCACAGGGAAAGAACGGGGAACCGCCGATGTAAACACCGCGGTTCCCCACTCTGTTAGTGAGGGCATGAGAGATCTACTGATCCCTGTCACTGGGATCAGTTAGATCTCTCATGCCCATGTTAGCCCAACCCCCCCCACAGTAAGAACACACCCAGGGAACACAGTTAACCCCTAGCTCTCACCCCCCAGGTTAACCCCTTCACTGCCAATGACATTTATACAGTAATCAGTGGATATTTAAATTTCTGATCGCTGAATAAATGTCATTGGTCCCAAAAAAGTGTCAAAAATGTCCGACATGTCCGCTGCAATATCGCAGTACCGCTAAAAATCGCAGATCACCGCCATTACTAGTAAAAAATAAAAAAAAATAATAACCCCAGAAATGAATTCTCATCATCCGTAAACGTGGCCACTTTTGCGCAAACCAATCAATAAACGCCCTCCGCTGAGAACAGCATCATCGGCACTGGCCATGTTGGTGTAATACTCGAAACACCGCAATATGTTACACAGGTCTCGCATGGAGGCCCACTCATTGGTGGTGAAGTGGTGCTGTTCTGCGGAATGACTAACCCGTGCGTGCTGCAGCTGAAACTCCACTATTGCCTGCTGCTGCTCGCACAGTCTCTCCAGCATGTACAAGGTGGAGTTCCACCTTGTGGGCATGTCGCATAGGAGGTGGTGAGCGGGAAGGCCGAAGTTCCGCTGCAGCGCAGATAGGCGAGCAGCAGCAGGGAGAACGCTGAAAGCACACACAGAAGGCCCGCACTTTCTGCAGCAGCACTGACATATCCCAGTAGTTTTTTAGAAATTTCTGCACCACCAAATTCAGCACATGCACCAGGCAAAGGATGTGCGTCAAATCGGCTAGGCCCAGAGCTGCTACGAGATTTCGCCCATTATCGCACACCACCAGGCCGGGCTTGAGGCTCAGTGGCAACAGCCACTCATCGGTCTGTTGTTCAATGCCCGTCCACAGCTCCTGCTTAATGTGAGGTTTATCCCCCAAACATATCAGTTTTAAAATAGCCTGCTGTTGTTTCCCCCTGGATGTGCTTAAGTTGGTGGTGAAGGTGTTACGCTGACCGGATGAGGAGGTGGTAGAGGAGGAGGAAGCGGAGTAGGAGGAGGAGGCAACAGGAGTCAAAGAGAAATGCCCTGCAATCCTGGGTGGCGGAAGGACATGCGCTAAACTTCTAGCCGCCTCAGGCCCACCTGCCACTACATTTGCCCAGTGTGCAGTTAGCGAGATATAGCGTCCCTGCCCGTGCTTATTGGTCCACGTATCAGTGGTAATGTGGACCTTACCACAGATGTCGTTGCGCAGTGCACACTTGATCTTGTCCCCGACTTGTTTGTGCAGGGAAGGGATGGCTCGCCTTGAAAAGTAGTGGCAGCTGGGAACCACATACTTTGGGACAGCCACCGCCATCAGGTTTTTAAAGCTGCACGTGTCCACCAGAGGGAATGACAGAATTTCAAAGGCCAGGAATTTTGAAATGCTGGCATTCAGGGCCAGGGATCACGGGTGGGTAGGGGGGTACTTCCTCTTTCTCTCCAGTGTTTGGGAGATGGACAGCTGTAAGCTTCCATGGGACCATGGTGTGGAAATGCTTGTGGACGGTGGCGGACATGGTGGCGTTGCTGTCACATCATCTGTTTGCTGGGTGGCAGGTGACGCTGGCACTGTAGAGGTGGAGGAAGAGGCCGAGGCAGCAGCAGAAGAGGAAGCAGGAGGAGCCCGAGACCTTTCTTGGATTTTGAGATACTTATTCCACTGCAGCTTGTGCTTTGCATTTAGATGCCTGGTCATTTAGGTTGTGCTCAGGTTTAGAACATTTATGCCTCGCTTCAGGCTCTCATTGCACACTTGTGTCTTGTAATCAGCACATTGTGAAGAACTGCTATGCCGGGGAATGCCTTTGAGCTGCATTTGGTGTGCTAGATCCCTGGGTGCGGTGGGTAGTAGCAGGCGTACTGTCTAGGGGACGGTCACTCCGCTTTTGCAACCTGCTTCCTCTTTTGCTGTGCTGGTGCCTCTGTTTGACCCCCACCCCTTTCTCCAAACTGCACACGTTATTCGCTTGACCTTCATTCCATGTGGGGTCTAGGACCTCATCATCCTCCACATCATCTTGCACCCACTCTTCACCACTGCCCTCCTTGTCAGTCTGCACACTGTACAAAGCCGCAGTAGTTAGCACCTGTGTTTCGTCATCATCATCAGAGACGTGCTGCCGTGGTGTTTCCATGTCCTCATCCTGCAACAGAAGTGGTTGGGCACCGGTGCACTCAATGTCTTCCACTTCTGTGGCAGGGCTATGTGGATGGCCGATGGAATGCACACCAGCAGAGTCATCAAAAAGCATAAGAGACTGCTGCATGACTTGGGGCTCAGACTGCTTGGCTGATTTACAAGGGGCTGAGGTGAAAGACAGATGGCCAGAGACAATGTGAAGGAACTGGAGGCATTGTCAGCCACCCAATCTACTATCGCCTGTACTTGTTCTGGCCTCACCATTCGTTGAGTGGCATTCTGGCCTACCATATAACGTTGAAGGTTCTGTCGGCTACTCACACCTGAGGAAGTTGTTTCAATTGTGCGTGTAGCTGGCACAGATCGACCACGTCCTCTCCTTGCAACAGGAGCTTCACCAACACCACCAACACCAGCAGCACCAGCAGCACCACAACCACGACCACGTCCCTTATTTGACGCTCTCCTCATTCTGGACGCAAATGTACAATGTAGCACAAATTTTGATTATTTTTTAAACCAGCAATGTCGACGCACTTTTTAATTTTGTGCAAGAAATGCACAGCAAGGTGCAGTTCAATATTTCTAAATGTAAAATAATGCATCTAGGGAAAAAGAATCCACTTAGAGAGTACAGCATTGGGGGTACAGTGTTAGCCAGCACTACAGAAGAAAAAGATTTGGGGGTGCTTATTTCAGATGATTGCAAAATGAGCAAACAGTGTAACCAGGCAGTGGGAAAAGCAAATAGAATTCTGGAATGTATCAGTAGAGGGATCACCAGCAGGAGGAAGGAGGGTCTGATTCCTCTATATAGATCTTTAGTAAGACCTCACTTAGAATATTGTGTCCAGTTCTGGAGACCACACTTACAAAAAGATATTGATAAAATAGAACGAGTTCAGAGAAAAAATGGTGAAAGGTCTGGGGGATAAAACATATCAAGAGCGACTTCAGGAACTTAATATGTACAGTCTGGAGGAAAGAAGGGAGAGGGGAGACATGATTGAAACCTTTAAATACATCAAGGGGGTGAATTAGGTTCAGGAGGGCAGTCTTTTCAATATGAAACCAAAATCAAGAACACGGGGACATGACCTCAAACTAACTGGGGGGAAGTTCAAAACTAATCTTAGAAAGTATTATTTTACTGAAAGGGTGGTTGATGATTGGAATAAACTACCAACAGAGGTTGTGAGACAGTCAACAGTAATTGGCTTCAAACATGCTTGGGATAAACATAAATCTATAGTCAGACAACAAGGTTAATGTAAAAAAAAATATATAAAAAAAAAAAAAATAAGACAAAATTAAAAAAACAAAAATAAATAAATAAATAAAAAGGGGCAGACTCGATGGACTACTCAGTCTTTTTTCTGACGTCACTTTTCTATGTTTCTAAATGTACTGTGTAGCACTATTTATTAATACTAAAAAAAAAATAACAATAAGCTATTAATCCTTTTTTTTTAAAACAATAATGTAGACGCACTTTTTATTTTTGTGCAAGAAATGCACAGCAAGGTGCATATGTACTGTGTAGCACTATTTATTATTAATAAAAAAAAAAGAATAATAAATTATTATTCTTTTTTTTTTTAAACAACAATGTAGACGCACTTTTTTGTGTGCAAGAAATGCACAGCAAGGAGGTGCAAATGTACTATGTAGCACTATTCCTAGGATCCTCTCCCTTTACCAGTATGAGAGTATTTTAGAACACTAATCTGTCCCTCACACCAGCAGCTTGAACCTCTCCTTATACCAGTATGATATGATTTTAGAACACTAATCTGTCCCTCACACCAGCAGCAGGAACCTCTCCCTATACCAGTATGAGATGATTTTAGAACACTAATCTGTCCCTCACACCAGCAGTAGGAACCTCTCCCTATACCATTATGATATGATTTTAGAACACTAATCTATCCCTCAAAGCAGCAGCAGGAACCTCTCCCTATAGCAGTATGAGATGATTTTAGAACACTAATCTGTCCCTCGCAGCAGCAGCAGGAACCTCTCTCTATAGCAGTATGAGATGATTTTAGAATGCTAATCTATCTCTCACACCAGCAGCAGGAACCTCTCCCTATAGCAGTATAAGATGATGTTAGAACGCTAATCTATCCCTCACACCAGCACTAGGAAGGAACCTCTCCCTATACCAGTATGAAAGGATTTTATAACGGTAATCTGTCTCTCACACCAGCAGCAGGAACCTCTCCCTATAGCAGTATGAGATGATTTTAGAACACTACTCTATCCCTCATGGCAGCAGGGGGAACCTCTCCCTATAGCAGTATGAGATTATTTTAGAACGCTAATCTATCCCTCACACCAGCACCAGGAACCGCTCCCTATAGCAGTATGAGATTATTTTAGAACACTAATCTATCCCACACACCAGCACCAGGAAGGAACCTCTCCCTATAGCAGTATGAGCTGATTTTAGAACACTAATCTATCCCTCACACCAGCACCAGGAAGGAACCTCTCCCTATAGCAGTATGAGCTGATTTTAGAACACAATTCTTTCTCTCACAGCAGCAGCAGGAACCTCTCCCTATAGCAGTATGAAATGATTTTAGAACACTAATCTGTCCCTCACACCAGCAGCAGGAACCTCTCCCTATACCAGTATGATATGATTTTAGAACACCAATATATCCCTCACACCAGCAGCAGGAACCTCTCCCTATACCAGTATGATATGATTTTAGAACCCTAATCTGTCCTTCACACCAGATGCGGGAACCTCTCCCTACACCAGTATGATATGATTTTAGAACACTAATCTCTCCCTCACAACAGCAGCAGGAACCTCTCCCTATAGCAGTATGAGATGATTTTAGAACGCGTATCTATCCCTCACACCAGAACCAGGAAGGAACCTCTCCCTATTGCAGTATGAGATGATTTTAGAACACTAATCTGTCCCTCACACCAGCAGCAGGAACCTCTCCCTATAGCAGTATGAGATGATTTTAGAACACTAATCTGTCCCTCACGCCAGCAGCAGGAACCTCTCCCTATACCAGTATGATATGATTTTAGAACACTAATCTGTCCCTCACACCAGCAGCAGGAAGGAACCTCTCCCTATAGCAGTATGAGATGATTTTAGAACACTAATCTATCCCTCACAGCAGCAACAGGAACCTCTCCCTATAGCAGTATGAGATGATTTTAGAACACTAATCTATCCCTCACATCAGCACCAGGAAGGAACTTCTCCCTATAGCAGTATGAGATGATTTTAGAACACGAATCTGTCCCTCACACCAGCAGCAGGAACCTCTCCGTATACCAGTATGATATGATTTTAGAACACTAATCTGTCCCTCACAGCAGCAGGAACCTCTCCCTATAGCAGTATGGGTTGACTTTAGAACATTAATCTGTCCCTCACACCAGCAGCAGGAACCTCTCCCTATACCAGTATGATATGATTTTAGAACACTAATCTGTCCCTCACAGCAGCAGCAGGAAGGAACCTCTCCCTATAGCAGTATGAGATGATTTTAGAACACTAATCTGTCCTTCACAGCAGCAGCAGGAACCTCTCCCTATAGCAGTATGAGATGATTTTAGAACACTAATCTATCCCCCACAGCAGCAGCAGGAACCTCTCTCTATAGCAGTATGAGATGATTTTAAAACACTAATCTGTCCCTCACAGCAGCAGCAGGAACCTCTCCCTATAGCAGTATGAGATGATTTTAGAACGCTAATCTTTCCCTCACACCAGCACCAGGAACCTCTCCCTATAGCAGTATGAGATGATTTTAGAACACTAATCTATCCCTCACAGCAGCACCCCAGGAACCTCTCCCTATAGCAGTATGAGATGATTTTAGAACACTAATCTGTCCCTCACACCAGCGGCAGGAACCTCTCCCTATAGCAGTATGAGATGATTTTAGAACACTAATCTATCCCTCACAGCATCAGCAGGAACCTCTCCCTATACTAGTATGAGATGATTTTAGAACACTAATCTGTCCCTCACCTCAGCAGCAGGAACCTCTCCCTATAGCAGTATGAGATGATTTTAGAACGCTAATGTTTCCTTCACACCAGCACCAGGAATCTCTCCCTATAGCAGTATGAGATGATTTTAGAACACTAATCTGTCCCTCACACCAGCACCAGGAACCTCTCCCTATAGCAGTATGAGATGATTTTAGAACACTAATCTATCCCTCTCAGCAGCAGCCGCAACCTCTCCCAATAGCAGTATGAGATGATTTTAAAACACTAATCTATCCCTCACACCAGCACCAGGAAGGAACCTCTACCTATAGCAGTATGAGATGATTTTACAACACTAATCTATCCCTTACAGCAGCAGCAGGAACCTCTCCCTATAGCAGTATGAGATGATTTTAGAACACTAATCTGTCCCTCACATCAGCAGCAGGATCCTCTCCCTATACCAGTATGATATGATTTTAGAACACTAATCTATCCCTCACACCAGCAGCAGGAACCTCTCCCTATAGCAGTATGAGATGATTTTATAACGCTAATCTATCCCTCCCACCAGCACCAGGAAGGACCCTCTCCCTATAGCAGCATGAGATGATTTTTGAACGCTAATCTATCCCTCACAGCAGCAGCAGGAACCTCTCCCTATAGCAGTATGAGATGATTTTAGAACACTAATCTATCTCTCACAGTAGCGGCAGGAACCTCTCCCTATAGCAGTATGAGATGATTTTAGAACGCTAATCTATCCTTCACACCAGCACCAGGCACCTCTCCCTATAGCAGTATGAGGTGATTTTAGAACGCTAATCTATCCCTCACAGCAGCACCAGGAACCTCTCCCTATACTAAGTATGAGATGATTTTAGAACGCTAATCATTGCCTTACAGCAGCAGCGGCAGCGTCCTCTCCCTACACTAGCCTGAGAGCATGTGACATGCAGTGCTACGTGACTCCAGCTCATATCGAGGCTGGGTCACATGATGCACTGGCCAATCACAGCCATGCCATTAGTAGGCATGGCTGTGATGGCTTCTAAGGGCAAACAAGTGAAACGCTTGTTGATTGGCTGCCCTGCAGCTATTCATAAGGTGCGAAAAATACCCGAACCCCAACCTGAACCTTTTCTCATATGTCCGGGTTCGGGACACAGACACCCCAAAGTCCGGTACGAACCCGAACTGTTCACTCAACTATAGTCGTGGTACCATGCTTAGTACTTATTATAAATATTTGGGATATAGTTTGAGCGATCTCCTGAAAAAATACGACCCCAATCTTTTGTTTATGAAGTGAATATAAAATGTGTGTTCTCTCTGATGGAAAATTGAGACCTCTTACATTAAATGAGCAAAACTTCAAAGGGCCCATAGGGAGGGAAAGAAGAGAGAGAGACAGAAAAAAAAACTCTTTAACACACTTGAACAACCTTAGTTGCTACCTTACTAAATGACCTTCTGTCTTATCCTAAAACTAAGATCCCTATCTTGTGGGTGCAGGATAACCAATTAATAACCATAACCTCCACCGAGCAGACTCCCTGGGAAGAAGAGAGGGACGGACGGGGGAAGGAAAGAGAAGAAGATCCATTCTGTCCACCTGTCCATACCCCCTCTAATACTATAATTTATTTTCTCAAAGCGGCATCCAATAAACGTCCAGGGCCATTCCACCTATTTTAGGACATGTTATGGCCCGTTAGATTTTTCACTCAATGTCCTCTCCCCATTCCTCCCAATTGAGCTTTTTTTTATTATCCCTTACTAAGTATATAAACATTTATTTCCATTTTCTAATAACATCTTTGACGTATGAACAATACCAATATAGTGTTTCCGGACTCTCATTTGACATTCTCCATTTTCAGACCCTCTTGTGCAGGGAGGGGGAAGAAAAAGGGAGAGAGAGGGAGGGAAGAAACAAAAAGAGAAAAAAAAACAACGCATCAGAGAGTGTCGGATCCATATAGTGGCGGAAAACACTCATATAATAACCGTTATCTTCCATCCTCTCCCGGAAATGTGTTTTGAGAGAGTGTGTGAAAAAAATGTAAGAATGTGAAATATATGAAAAATGTACAAAAATAAAAAAACAACGCATCAGAGAGTGTCGGATCCATATAATGGCGGAAACACTCATACAATTGCCCTTACCTTCCATCCTCTCCGGGAAATGTGTTTTGTGAGAAATGTGTGAAAAAATTTAAGGAGTGTAAAATATATAAAAAATCTTGCTAAAGAAAAAAAAAAATTCTCCACCAGGGAATTAAACCCTAGTTCTTTATATTATGTTATATCAAGTAAATCCAGTACTTCCGATACCTTCTCAGTACTTCTGATACCTTCTCAGTTTTTA
The DNA here is from genome assembly GCA_018402905.1 of Glandirana rugosa. NCBI lineage: Eukaryota > Metazoa > Chordata > Amphibia > Anura > Ranidae > Glandirana > Glandirana rugosa. The sequence continues at coordinate 92,653 of BLSH010492648.1, read as the reverse complement.
ATAGGAAAGCAGAGGGACTAACAGGAACACCAGGGATTTCACACAAAGGAAGCAATACAAAGAGAACAGGAAACTTTCTCATACAAGTACATGGTACAGCAGGCACATATCAGGAACATGAAAATGTTGGGTTTACATATGCTGCCGACTGCCCACAGTATATATACTGTACATCATTATTTTGACGTTTAATACTGGGGTTATGGATAGCTAGCTGCCATAGCCCTGGTATCTTTTTTTACTGTGCGTGATTCAGCATCTGCTAAAAGTGATCCAGGTGGATTCACCACAGGATCATTTTTAGCGGCGGCAGGAAAAGTGCTCCCTCCCGCCACTTTCCGGTTGTTTACGGGTCTACCGAAACTGTTGGTAAACCTGGAAGCGACCCGATCCGTTAAATGGATAAGCAGGAAGTTGAGTGATGGAGCAACCTCTGACGTCACTTCCGGTTCTCAGGCTTCAAAAGATATATATATTTTTTTTTATAAGTCAAAGTGTCAAATGTTTTTCTTTTTTTTATCTTTTGCTTTTAAAGGTAAATGAGAGATCTGGGTCTTTTTGAACCCAGTTCCCTCAATAAAGAGGACCTGTCATGCTTATTTGTATTGCAAGGGATGTTTACATTCCTTGTAAGTGCCGTTTCACACAAGGTTGACTTGTTAGGCGACCTAGACGTCTGACGAGTCGCACTCCATGCAGTACAATGGAACCAACTTAGAAAAAGGTTCCTGTACTACTTTGGGTGACTTCAGAGCGACTTGCATTGACTTCTATTCTATACAAAAGTCGTTTGCAAGCCGTGCTGAAGTCGCTCTGTACGGGGCGTTTTCAAAGTCGGGCGAGAAAATGAAGTGACAGTGTAAAAATAAAGAAATAAAAAGTAAAATAAATCATCAAAAAAAATTTAAAGCGCCCTATCCCTCCGTACTCGCGTGCAGAAGCAAACGCTTGCTTAAGTCGCACCCACATATGTACACGGTGTTCAAACCACATATGTGAGGTATGGAAACTAGAAGAATGAGCCAAATCTTGAGAATAATCTTTTATTCCATCGTTCCATATATGACACGGTTACAGGTAATGCTGGCGCGTTTCGGCGACAGAAGAGCGCCTTGATCACAGCATGGTATGCTCAAGATTTCCAGTGAGTGCCGGCTCATTCTTCTAGTTTTCATATGCTAATTCTGAAATTCTTGGAGGACGTTTTTGAGCCAGAGCACCTGCAAGGGTGAAGTATAATTGCCTGCGTTGGGCTTCAATGTGCAGAGCGGTGTTTCCCTGTATGTTCGTAAATATGTGAGGTATGGCTGTGATTATTAGAGCAAGAACAAAAGACCTCTTCTGTAACTCTAAACAGGTAACCGGTAAAAATGTTTAAAGCGTCGCCTATGGAATTTTTTAAGTACTGTAAATTGTCATCATTCCACAAGCATGCACAATTTTAAAGCACTTTACTGTTTTTTTTTAATTCATTAATCACCTCAATACTGGCTGGGCACTTAAACCCCCTTCCTGCCCAGGCCATTTTTCATCTTTCAGCACAATCACAATTTGAATAACGATTACTCAGTCATGCAACACTGTACCCATATGAAATTTGCATCATTTTTTCACATAAATAGAGCTTTCTTTGGATGGTATTTAATCACTAGTGATTTTTTTTATTTCTTGTGCTATAAATAAAAAAAGACTGAAAAATGCCTTTTTCTTTGTTTCTGTCATAAAATTTTGCAGATTAGTAATTTTTCTTCATAAATTTTGTCAAAAATGTATACTGCTACATATCTTTGGTAAAAATAACCCAAATTGGTGTATATTATTTGGTCCTTGTGTAAGTTACTGAGTCTACAAGCTATGGTGCCAATCACTGAAAATTGATCACACCTGAGGTACTGAAGGCCCATCTAATTTTTTGAGACACAAAGGCTGGGTTCACACTTGTCATTCAAGTTGGATGGAAGTAGGACAAAATTAGGACCGAAGTAGGACCGATGTTGCAGGGCAAAGTAGGTCAAAAGTCTGACCGTTTTTGTATCAGATAGTGTGAACCCAGCCTAAGTGCCCATTCGCCCATTCACACAGGGGTGACTAGTCGCCTCAAGTCGCCCCAAGCCGCTTGACATTTGAAATCCCTTTGAAATGAATGGGAGCCGTCTTAATGTACACTACTGAAGTTGGAGCGAAAAAGGTTCCTGTACTACTTCTAGGCAACTTCTATCCGACCTGTGCCCATAAAATTGAATAGAAGTAGCCTCCAGGTCGGATCCCCATCTAAACATAAGTAACTTTACAGTGAAAAGAAAAGAATTTATCCAGGGCAACCCCTTTCTCCCTGCTCTGATTGGCCACAGGCAAAGTTGCCTAGCATGAAGTCGCATTGTAAGTCGCGCTGAAAGTCACGCTGAAAGTTGCGCTGAAATCACCTAGAAAAGTCGCGCTGAAGTTGGGTCGCCCCTGTGTGGATGCAGCCTAACAAGTCAAGAAAGTGCAAATACCCCCCAAATGACCCCATTTTGGAAAGTAGACATTCCAAGGTATTTAGTAAGTTGCATGGTGAGCTCTTTGAAGTTGTAATTTTTTCCCACAATTCTTTGCAAAATGAAGATTATTATTATTATTATTATTTTTTACAAAATTCTCACACATGGCATATGCATACTGGCAACTACACCCCAAACACATTCTTCTACTCCTCCTGAGTATGGTAACATCACATGTCTGAGACTTTTTCACAGCCTAGCCACATACAGAGGCCCAACGTGCAGGGAGCACCATCAGGTATTCTAGGGACATAAATTACACATTTAATGTCATGACGACCTATCACACTTTTGAAGGCCCTGTAGCACCAGGACAATGGAATTACCCACAAAATGACCCCATTTTGAAAAGCAAACACCCCAATGTATAATCTATGAGGCATAATGAGTCTTTTGAATGGTTCATTTTTTTCCAGAAGTTTTTGGAAAATGTGCAAACAAAGTTTTCCATTTATAAGATATTTCCAACACATAGCATGTACATAGCAAAAATGACACCTCAAAATACATTCTGCTACTCCTCCTAAATATGGTGATACCACATGTGTGAGACTTTTACACAGTCTGGCCACATACAGAGGCCCAACATCCAAGTAGTACCATCAGGCATTCTAGGAGCATAAATTACAAATGTAATTTCCTGACAACATAGCATTTTTGAAGGCCCTTCATATTTCTAACACATAGCATGTACTTATTACCTGTGGTTTTAGTTGTGTCCTCTGAGGAGAGCATTGGTCCAGGCAGCAGGCAGGGATATGCTTAGTGACAGCAATAGTAATTATCCAGGCAGCAGGCAGGAATATTGTCTTAGTGTGACAGGCAGAGGCATGATGGCAGTAAGTCAGCAGCAGGCTGAGGACCTCAGTCAGGTAAGACCTGGGCACAGGGGTAGAGGCTTCTCCCACCCAAATATCTTTGAAGCCTCTGGGCACTCAGATCCTAATCCAGAAATTACGAAACCTGGAGAAAAGAAAAAATAGTTTTCTCCATCCGGAAAAACAATTCTGGTGCCCCTCACATATGTGAGACCCCTGTGTACTATAGGAGCAGGGCAACAGAGCAGTCCAAGCGTTAAGCAAAAGCATAATCGATAAAACAGGCCAGGGTCAGTTCACGTGCAAGTAGTCCAAATGGTGGGCAGAAACATGGTTGATAAAACAGGCCAGGGTCAGTTCACGTGCAAGCAGTTCAAAAGGTGTGCAGAAGCGTAGTTGATAAAACAGGCCAGGGTCAGTTGATAATTGAGGGGCATGACAACTTCTTTGATGAATTTTAGGAAGGGGACGGGGCTTTCCGTGGATTTGGTGAAGATTATATAAGCATTATACATGGGCAAATGGATAAGATAAATTGCTACTTTCTTGTACCAGAACCGGGCCCTCCTTATTGCCAAATAGGGTTGAATCATTTGGTCGTGAAATCCTAACCCCCCCCCCCCCCCCACATGTAGAGATTGTAATCCTGAACACATGTTGGCTTTTCAATGGGATCTCTTCTTCTTTGAACCTCGACTGTGGTGTCACCATGGATGGTGGACATCGTTTGCACATTTCTGTTAACCTTACTCCTCAAGGCCAGCACTTCGTTGCATTGCAAAGTTGCTCTTTATAAAATGTAACGCCGTATCTGACCCTTTTGCTAGGAATATATTGCTTTATTCCTAGCCAGCCTGAAAAGGGTACCAGGGACTCATCCACACAAATATGCTGCTGGGGGACATAGAGTTCTGCAAATCGTTCTGAAAAGAAATTTATCAGTGGGCAAATTTGATATAATTTGTCCTAATTTGGATGATTTCAGGGAGGGCACTGGTTGTCATAGTTGAAATGAAGGAAGTGCATAATCATTTCGTATCAGGACCTGGGCATTACAACATGGTAAATGGGCATATGGTGGATGGGGTGGGGGGACCAATAGGCATGTCCTTCATTTTTTTTTGTAAGCCCCATGTTTATGGTGAGGCCCATAAATTATTTAAATGCTTCCAAGGTCAAATCTCTCCATTCAAACAGGCGGGTATATGATGATTAGGGGTTGTTGGAAATATATTGCTGGGCATACAAATTGGTCTGGTCCATGATACATTGCAGCAAAGTGTCTGGCAAAAAAAGATAAAAACAACCGATTTCTGTGAAATTTTGGGTATTGGCCTGCACACCTGGCTGTGCTGTGAAAGGGGGAATATTTGCTGCTCCCGAGCCAGAAGGCAGCCATGTTGGGTTGACAAGACCATCTGGTAGGTATGAAGCAGCCCTGGCTCTTGGGGGATGTGACACTCCAGTGCTGGTACTTTGGCGTGATGCGGCAGCGCTGGTACTGGTCATTTGTTCCCGGGGTCTATCGCTGGCAGCAGAGCTGGTATGGGCCTGGGAACTTGTTCTTGGGGCCTATCGCTGATGGCAGCTCTGGTACTGGGCCTGGGAATTTGATCCCGGTTGCTGTGATCCCACGATCGTGCGCATGCGCCGTGTGCATGGGGGTAGTACCGTTTATGATCAGCCGTGACTTCATCACGGCCAATCACGTGGTAAACATCCATGCCAAATGGCCGTTCACCCCCGTTGGTGACAAGCTATGTCCTGGGGACATGCCGCCACCAACAGTGTCGGGATGCGCGCCTGATCGCATGCATGCTCGGTTTAAAGGGCCAATGTCATATGACATCGGCCCAGAACGAGAGCCACACCGCCCCACCATCATTTGACCGTGTGTGGGAAGCAAGCGGTTAAAGTGTATTTTTTCCAAAAAAATTGCGTTTGAAAGACCGCTGCGGGGTTCTAAGTAAATTTCTAGCAAAAAATACTAAATTAAACTTGTAAACAAAAAGTTCCAGAAAAGGCCTGGTCAGCAAGTGGTTAATAATAGCATGTAATACCAAACTGCAGTTTCCAAAGCAAGCAAAATACTTGTATTAAAAAAAACATTATATTGCCCTGTGCAAATCATTTGTAAGACCTCTTCTAGAAAATGCAATTTAGTTTTGGGCACCAGTTCATAAAAAGGATATTGAGTAACTGGAGAAAATGCAAAGAAGGACAGCCAAACTGATAGTGTGGGAGCATGGCTACGAAGACAGATTAGCTGAACTGAATTTATTCTCTCTTGAGAAGAGGAGATTAAAGCTGGTTATACATTATGCAATTTTTTTGTTCAATTTCCCTTAGATTTACCTTCTACTATGTAGTGCAAGGGTCTGCCCGATTGCATACAAAGTGTTCAGGTTTGACATCATATTACATGGTTTTGGTAAATCTAAAGGAAAATTGTACAAGGAAATTGTATAATGTGTGGCAAGCCTAAAGCCTCGTACACACGGGACGACGGTCGTACGTACGATCGACGCAAATTGTATGTTGCATAATGTAACTTGCATACTGACTTCACTACACGATCGTATGAGCACAGAAGAACGTTCAGGTGCATGTAATTAGCATCCGGCCGTTCCTGACTTTGGAGCATGCATGTTTTGCACAATACAACTTGTTGTACCAACTGCTCTGTACACGCGATACAACGGTCGTATGAGCGTTTGTTGGTACGACCAAGTTTTCTAGTCTGCTCATACAACTCCCTTGTACGACCGTCGTATGTTCGACTGTTCTAATCTCGCATGCGAACGATCGATATCACATACAACGGTCGTTAGTACGGCCTGTTGTATACAATCGTCGTCCCGTGTGTACGAGGCTTAAGGCCTCGTACACACGGTGCGACGGTCGTACGATCGTACTGACCAAATCGTATGTTGGCTGATGTATCTCGCGTACTGACATGCACTAAGCGATCGTGCAACTAAGCCGAAGGTAGTGACATGTTACGAATGTATAAAGAGGAAGCTCAGGTGCATGTAATTTGTGAGTTAGGAACGTAGGTTTACACGAACGGACACTTCCGGGCGTTCCTGACTTCTGAGCATGCGTGGTTTGCACAATACAACTTGTTGGACCAACTACTCTGTACAGACTATACAACGTATGACCGCTTGTTGGTACAACCAAAGTTTTCTAGTTTGCTCATCCAACTTCTGTTGTACGACTGTCATACGTCAGCTATTCTAAACGTGCGTACTAACGGTCGGATGATCGTACAACGAGCGGTCGTACGACCGTTTTCATACGACCGTTGCACCGCGTGTACGGGGCTTAAAGGGGATATGATCACCATATATATAAATACATAAGTTAACCATACAGTGAACTTGGTGTAGAGCTATTCACTTCAGGTCATTGGTCCTTTTGTAAATGCACAAAATAAACTGGATACTTATATGCATAGGTATTAGCACCAGGGGTAGTTGATCCAGGGAATATCCAATTGCCTCCTCAGGAATTAGGAAGGAATGTGTTTCCCCTGCTGGAGCAAACTGGGTACAGAATTGGGTATATGGAGGTTTTCTATTTGTGTGTATGTGTTTTTGTTCTATTGGTTAAACTAGACCAAACTGTGTCCTTTTTTAAACCAGACTAACTGTATGTATGTAACTACTATGTACAGTATCTATGTAAAGCAAACAGTTATACTCCCAACCTATTTTTCAAATTTTTCAAATTTAGCCCTTTTGGGGACAAAGGGGCAGAAATATAAATCTAAAAGAATTCTTTCTGCAAAAAGATAAAAAGAGTTTTATTCTGAAGCAAATAAATGCCCCTCACTTTTAAATTCCTCGGTAGCCCCCTATGAAATTCTGCAAAGTGATCACCAAGGGAATTTTTTCTGGATGATGTCCCTTATACAGTGTGTTCTGCCACACAAACTTTTGACTGCCTTTTAGTTTTCCCGCTATACAATAAACCACATGAGCATTCAATTTGATATAGTATCTCACAAAAGTGAGTACACCTCTCACATTTTTGTAAATATTTTTTTTATATCTTTTCATGTGACAACACTGAAGAATTGACACTTTGCTAAAATGTAAAGTAGTGAGTGTACAGCTTGTATAATAGTGTAAATTTGCTGTCCCCTCAAAATTACTTAACACACAGCCATTAACCACTTGCTTACTGGGCACTGGTATTTGATCACCTCTGCGGTTTTTATTTTTTGCGCTATAAATGAAAAACCCTTTTTCTTTGTTTCTGTTATAACATTTTGCAAATTAGTAATTTTTATTCATAAATTTTGGCCAAAGAGCGACGATTTTTTACTTTTTGCTATAATAAATATGCACAAAAAAAATATTAAAAAATGATTCATCAGTTTAGGCCGATATATATTCTTCTACATATTTTTGTTAAAAAAAAAAAAAAATCGCAATTGGCGTATATTGATTGGTGTGCGTAAAAGTTATCCCGTATAAAAACCATGAGAATTAATTTATGGCGTTTTCATTATTTTATTTTTTTTACTAGTAATGACGGTGATCTGCGATTTTTATCGGGACTGCGATATTGGGGTGGACATGTTGGACATTTTTTACACTTTTATGCGACCAATGACATTTATACAGCGATCAGAAATTTAAATATCCACTGATTACTGTGTAATTCTCACTGGCAGGGAATAGGTTAACACTAAGGGGGCAGTGAAGGGGTTAACTGTGTTCCCTGTATGTGTTATAACTGTATGGGGGCTGGGCTGGCAGGGACATAACAGATCTCACTGATCCCGATCACAGGAATAAGTAGATCTGTTATGTCCCCTCTCACAGAGCGAAGAACCGCTGTGTTTACATTGGTGGTTCCCCATTCTGCTGCTCTGTTAGCCAATCACAGGTCTGCAGTGGACATCGAGTCCGCCCGACCAGCGGGCACGCCAACGCAGCATGCGGCAGCCGCAAGCGCGTGCTGCCACCAGCTGTGAGTGCGCGCGGGGAGTGAGTGTGCGCCATGGACGTCCGCCCGGCAATTCAGGTCTGCGCTGTAGCCGTCTTTCAGCAGTAACGCGGATCTGTAGAGGTTAATGTCTAAACTGCTGGCAACAAAAGTGAGTGCACCCTTAAGTGAAAATGTCCAAATTGGGCCCAAAGTGTCACTATTTTGTGTGGCCACCATTCATTTCCAGCACTGCCTTAACCCTCTTGGGCATGGAGTTCACCAGAGCTTCACAGGTTGCCACTGGAGTCCTCTTCCACTCCTCCATGATGACATCACAGAGCTGGTGGGATGTTAGAAACCTTGCGCTCCTCCACTTTCCATTTGAGGATGCCCCACGGATGCTCAATAGGGTTTTGGTCTGGAGACATGCTTGGCCAGGCCATCACCTTTACCCTCAGCTTCTTTAGCAAGGCAGTGGTCATCTTGGAGGTGTGTTTGGGGTTGTTATCATGTTGGAATACTGCCCTGCGGCCCAGTCTCCGAAGGGAGGGGATCATCCTCTGCTTCAGTATGTCACAGTACATGTTGGCATTCATGATTCCCTCAATGACATGCAACTCCCCAGTGCCGGCAGCACTCATGCAGCCCCAGACCATGACACTCCCACCACCATGCTTGACTGTAGGCAAGGCACACTTGTCTTTGCACTCCTCACCTGGCTGCCACCACACACACACCATCTGCACCAATATGTTTATCTTGGTCTCATCAGTCCACAGGACATGGTTCCAGTAATCCATGTTCTTAGTCTGCTTGTCTTCAGCAAACTGTTTGTGGACTTTCTTGTGCATAATCTGTAGAAGAGGCTTCCTTCTGGGACGACAGCCATGCAGACCAGTTTGATGCAGTGTGTGGTGTATGGTCTGAGTACTGACAGGCTGACCCCCCCCCACCCCTTCAACCTCTGCAGCAATGCTGGAAGCACTCATACATCTATTTCCCAAAGACAACCTCTGGATATGACGCTGAGCACGTGCACTCAAATGCTTTGGTCGACCATGGCAAGGGCTGTTCTGAGTGGAACCTGTCCTGTTAAACCGCTGTATGGTCTTGGCAACTGCGCATCAGCTCAGTTTCAGTGTCTTGGCAATCTTCTTATAGCCTAAGCCATCTTTATGTAGAGCAGCAATTCTTTTTTTCAGATCCTCAAGAGAGTTCTTTGCCATGAGGTGCCATGTTGAACTTCCAGTGACCGGTATGACAGAGGGAGAGCGATAACACCAAATTTAACACACCTGCTCCCCATTCACACCTGAGACCTTGTAACACTAATGAGTCACATGACAACGGGGAGGGAAAATGGCTAATTGGGCCCAATTTGGACATTTTCACTCACTTTTGTTGCAAGTGGTTTAGACATTAATGGCTGTGTGTTGAGTCATTTTGAGGGGACAGAATATTTACACTATTATACAAGCTGTACACTCACTACTTTACATTGTAGCAAAGTGTAATTTCTTCAGTGTTGTCACATGAAAAGATAGAATAAAATATTTACAAAAATGTGAGGGGTGTACTCACTTTTGTGAGATACTGTATATCACTCCATTCGAAGCACAATTAATAAATGAGTTAACATGAAAGAACTTGCTTCCATCCGATGATTGAAATCTACTATTCTGTTCTTCATACTGGCAGATGTCACAAACTCCACATTTATATGTGCCTCCTAAAGTGGAACTTCGCTCTCTCAATCAACATTGACTATTTTTAATCCTTATGCTGCTAGCATTAGAAAATAGATAGGAAACTATGTGACATTTACTGGTTTAAAACTTTTTTTTATTTATTTCCTGGTTTCCAGGCCTAGACAAATGAAGGCATAAATCCCAGGAGCCTTCAGAAAGGGAGGAGAGGTTTTCTCAGCTAAGCACACCCTCCTGCCCGCATGTCTGAGCTAAGAGCAGATGGATTCAAGGAAGTAACTGCTACGTTAATCATCTGCTCTTACTCAATATGGCCACATCCAAAAATGTTAGGTGGGTGTTTTTCCAAAGTGATTTGATCAGCAAAATAAATTAAATAGCATTTATGATTTGTGGTACTCAGATGCAGTGTAGTCCTACTTTAGGTTATGATGAAACCCTTTATTTTTCTGAACCCTGATAATCACTCCTGACTAACATATCTCTCCCACGTTTTACCCCCTTTGCTGTTACATGGGTATTCACCTTTGCACTTCTTCTAACAGCTACAGGTTATGTGGGAGGGTGAAGGGAAGGGTGGAGGAGCTGGGCCAGTATTGTTCTTGGAAAGAAAATATGCATGTAATTATTTAGAGTAACATAAAATATGAATACTGCGCTTGTGAAAATTCAAAATCTGTGAGCTGCAACTTAAACATGTGAGAATGAGTCAGATGATAAAAGGGCTCTTTTATCATCTGACTCTGGCTGGTTCCATGCTGATGAGATGCTGTTCCTATGACCTGGTGACCTGGTTTTGAAAGAGAGACATTTTAGTTTACACTTGAATAAAATGTGCACAGTCAAGTAAAATATCACCTCAAAGTACAGTAAGACTCTAAAGGAATTACAACAAGCTTGCATTTGTAGGGCCCAAACACATATCTGTTATTATTTAATCTACCTCAAAAAAAAAAAGTTTACCTCTAGAGATAAGACACTGCCATTGCCCCGCTTCTCCGACCGGCACTACTGGGGGCTAGGCGAAGGCTGGATACCCGGTGAAACAGTCACCTTTGAATTACTAGGCAGGGATCCTGAATTAACAAATACCTTTTACAGGAAACATTTCCAAACCAAATTAATGGGCTATTATTTGTCACTCAAGGCAGACAATAACATAGAGAAAGGAAAATAAAAAGGAAAAAAATGAACCTGGATAGGGATGATAGCAAAAGACGCACATGAGGAGGGATATTGTTCCAGGTTCAGGATCTAAAGAATTACTCCAGACATTAGTGGAGAGTACCCTTTAAGTCCTTCCCATCCAATGTGCTATCTTGGGATTATCCATTCTTGTAGCAGGTCTAACCATGCCTGGGTTGTTCAAACCCCCCGGTCATTCCTAGCTTGGATACCCCAAGTGTTGCGAAATAGATGTCCATGAGGAGACGTGAGGCGAACCTCCAAGACCTCCAGCACCCCTCTAGGGATCATGATGTGCTAAAGGCGACGGCTCCCCCCACCCCAAACTCTCCTTGCTTGAAATAACCAGGATCAGATTTCCAAAACCATGGGATCCATCAGGATGAGCAGGCTCAATTTCTGTGAAAATAGCATGGGTCATGGGGCTGTCTTGCCCACGTCTGGGGCCCCATTGCTTACTTGGACCTGTGCGACAAAGAAGCCGGGTAAGAAGATAGAGAAGAGGGAGAGAGAAAAAGGGACTATTAGAAAAAGAGAGGAAGAAGTGTTGAACCAAGCATGTCAAGACTGCGGGATATTTAAGTTGCAGGAATTCCAGGAAGGAAGGAGATGTCTACATGTGCCACCCAAGGCTCCCAAATTGCTTCAAATTTTTGTAAGTCATCAGATATAATGCTGGCCAGTTTTTCCTGAGCCATCAGCCACAAAATTGTATGCGTTGCCGCTCTTAATGATACGCTCTGCTGCTTCCACGCCTTTGCTACCATAATCTTGGCCCCTAGAAGGATATGATGAATTCATTTCTGATTGGACTTAGAAATCTTTGGAATGTGTTCATTCAGTAAAGCAGTTGTGGGGGACCTCGGGAGCTAACAGCCTGTAACCTCCTTGATTAAACAGAATATTTTTGACCAGAATGAACGTATTCTGGGGCATTCCCACCACACATGGGCCATAGTGCCTGTGAGCTGGCAGCCTCTGAAGCAGAGGTGATCTGCCGATGGATAAATCCTTGCTAGAATAGATGGGGTAAGGTACCATCTGGTTAAAACCTTCAGGCTGACCTCTGTTATGGATGTATTCAAGACACCTTTGAAGGATCTGAAAAAGGCATTCTGCCATGTTTCAAGATCCCAATGAAATTGGAAGTCTGATTCCCAGGCTGTCATGTAGGCAGATTTGACCGAGGGGAGGGTGAGTGCTTCATATATAACCGAGATGCCACCCCTTTGTTCAATAGGCTATCCGAAAAAACCCTTTATTCAGCCACCACTGAAAGGCTATATTTTTCATTCCTGGTGGAAAGTCTGGATTGTGAAACAGGTGCGCTAATGGTTTGCAGATGGAGACCAAGGAGGGTAAGTGGCGTAGCTTGTCCCACATTGCCAGAGTGTGGGAGAGTGTTGGAGCCATAATCGGGGGCCTGTTTTTGAGGGGAAACTACAATAGGAAGTCTAAGGTATGATGCGGGGCTGCTTGCCTTTCTATCTGCACCCAGTCCGTTCTTTCAAATCTAGTATATACTAGCGAAAGTTGCTCCAATCTAGCAGCAAGATAAGACTTATGAAGGTGTGGTAGACCCAGGCCTCCCCTTCGTCTGTGAAAATAAAGTGTTTGTTGGGGGATCCTGTATCCCGAGCCCCCCCATGTGAATTTAAGAATTTTGCTTTGGAATGATGTAAGGTGGTCCATTCTAATTGGAATGGGTAATGAGCGGAAAAGGTAGAGGAGTCTAGGCATTAAGGTAATTTTAATTGAGTTTATTCTCCCTAGCCAGGATATTTCTTGCTTGGACCAGAGTTTGAGATCTACCTCAAGCTTGCGGGACATAGGCGGGTAATTATTAACTTAGAGAGATTCAATTCTAGCTGTGAGGTTTATGTCTAAATATCTGATGGTGGAGTCACTCGAATATACAGTCCTTCCTTAGCATGGAGATTATTTCAGGTTGCAGGGATATGTTAAGTGCCAGAGATTTTGAGCAGTTGACTTGTAGGTCTGAAATTTTAGAGAATTCATCTAGCGAGCGACAGAGGTTTGGGAGGGAAGTTATTGGGGAAGTAAGGAATAGCAGGATATCGTCCGCAAATAAGCCACATTTGTGTTCATATTGGCCACATGACACTACTTTAATATTGAGATTTCTTCTTATAGACATGGCTAGAGTCTCTATCGAAATGGCGAAAATAAGAGGGGATGGGGGGCAGCCCTGTATGGTACCTTTTTTAATGGGGAATGGTTTGACGTAGTATCCTTGAAGTTTAATTAGGGCCTGTGGGTGGGAGTATAGAGCACGAATTAGACCCAAGAAGTGCTGGCCAATGCCCCAGTGCTCCAGGAGGGAAAACAGATAGGGCCATGAGACCGAATCGAATGCCTTCCGGAGGTCCAGGGAAAGCAGCATTCCCTTTTGTTTAGGTCCTCCTGTCCAATTAGATTGAAGAATAGAGACTATATTGATGGCCCTTCTAATTTGGTTTGGGCCCTGTCTGCTGGGGATGAAGCCTACTTGGTCTTTGTGGATGTAGGTGCCAATGAACGAGGCTAGGAGGTTGGCTAAAATTTTAGTTAAAATTTTTAAATCATTATTTATGAGAGAAATCGGGTGATAGTTGTCCACTAGAGTTGAGCAAACTTCTAGAAGTCCGGGTTCTGCTGGTTCGGCCGAACTTCGGGACAAAGTCCGGGTTCGGGTCCGGACAGAACCCGAACTTTGTCCCGGACCCCATTGAAATCAATGGAGACCCGGACTTTTAGGTACAAAAAATGTTGTAAAATAGTCCTGGAAGGTCCTAGAGGTCTGCAAAAGGAAGGAAATGTGGGTAAGGGTGGGACAAGTGACCTACAAAGAAATGGGGACAGGGAAATAACTTTAAATATTTTTAAAAAAATAAAAACATAAAAAATGCAAAAATGGAGATCATCTTCAAAATGGGTCTGAAAAGTATTAATTAACATTAGAGGCCATAGAACTGTTCTAAAATCATCTTCAAACTGTGCCAAAAATGTATAAATAAGCCGGGAGTACCCATATCACTGTTCTGCAAAATGTGTGTATCACTTTAAATGAAACCGGGAATCAGTGCACATCTCTTCTGCACAATTATTTCA
>BLSH010492648.1:40018-77919 GCA_018402905.1 Glandirana rugosa | reverse complement strand
AAAGGTCTACATACTTCTTTTCTACATTACACACTTCTTGTAGAAAAGATTCGTTTCTTTTCTACAACACACACTTATTGTCTACACGTTCGTAATCGCCGTTATTCTTTTCGCTGTCTGATTTTTCTTCACAAGAAGTAGAAGTGTGAAGAAAAATCAGACAGTGAAAAGAATAACGGCGATTACGAATGTGTAGAAAATAAGTGTGTTGTAGAAAAGAAACGGATCTTTTCTACAAGAAGTGTGTAATTTCTTTGCTTAGAAAAGATGTTCTTCACACATTACATCTTTTCTTCATACATCTGGAAATAGAATAGAACACTTTACCTAAAACCGGGGAGCAACCATACACATGCTCTTAAAACATCTGGATAGTGTGTTTGAAAATACAGCATAGAGAAGAGCATGCATATGGTTTGCAGTTTGCAGATGTTTTCAGAACAATCATATTATATCACTGATATGATATCACTGTTCTGAAAACATCTGCAAACTGCAAACCATATGCATGCTGTTCTCTATGCTGTATTTTCAAACACACTATCCAGATGTTTCAAGAGCATGTGTATGGTTTCTCCCCGGTTTTAGGTAAAGTGTTCTAAACTATTTTCAGATGTGTGCAGAACAGATGTAATGTGTGAATAACATCTGTTCTGGTGCAGAACACATGTGTGTGAATAGCAGATGTGCAATGATTGACGGTTTCATTTAAAGTGACACAGACTTTAAAAAGAAATGTAAATAAAAGATGTGCAATGATTGACGGTTTGATTTAAAGTGACACACAGACTTGAAATAATTGTGCAGAAGAGATGTGCACTGATTCCCGGTTTCATTTAAAGTGATACACACATTTTGCAGAACAGTGATATGGGTACTCCGGGCTTATTTATACTTTTTGGACACAGTTTGAAGATAATTTTAGAACAGTTCTATGGCCTCTAATGTTAATTAATACTTTTCAGACCCGTGCTGATGAGATGCTGTTCCTATGACCTGGTGACCTGGTTTTGAAAGAGAGACATTTTAGTTTACACTTGAATAAAATGTGCACAGTCAAGTAAAATATCACCTCAAAGTACAGTAAGACTCTAAAGGAATTACAACAAGCTTGCATTTGTAGGGCCCAAACACATATCTGTTATTATTTAATCTACCTAAAAAAAAAAAAAGTTTACCTCTAGAGATAAGACACTGCCATTGCCCCGCTTCTCCGACCGGCATTACTGGGGGCTAGGCGAAGGCAGGATACCCGGTGAAACAGTCACCTTTGCATTACTAGGCAGGGATCCTGAATTAACAAATACCTTTCACAGGAAACATTTCCAAACCAAATGAATGGGCTATTATTTGTCACTCAAAGCAGACAATAACATAGAGAAAGGAAAATAAAAAGGAAAAAAAATGAACCTGGATAGGGATGATAGCAAAAGACGCACATGAGGAGGGACATTGTTCCAGGTTCAGGATCTAAAGAATTACTCCCGACATTAGTGGAGAGTACCCTTTAAGTCCTTCCCATCCAATGTGCTATCTTGGGATTATCCATTCTTGTAGCAGGTCTAACCATGCCTGGGTTGTTCAAACCCCCCGGTCATTCCTAGCTTGGATACCCCAAGTGTTGCGAAATAGATGTCCATGAGGAGACATGAGGCGAACCTCCAAGACCTCCAGCACCCCTCTAGGGATCATGATGTGCTAAAGGCGACTGCTCCCCCCACCCCAAACTCTCCCTGCTTGAAATAACCAGGAGCAGATTTCCAAAACCATGGGATCCATCAGAATGAGCAGGCTCAATTTCTGTGAAAATAGCATGGGCCATGGGGCTGTCTTGCCCATGTCTGGGGCCCCATTGCTTACTTGGACCTGTGCGACAAAGACAAAGAAGCTGGGTAAGAAGATAGAGAAGAGGGAGAAAGAAAGAGGGACTATTAGAAAAAGAGAGGAAGAAGTGTTGAACCAAGCATGTCAAGACTGCGGGATATTTAAGTTGCAGGAATTCCAGGAATGAAGGAGATGTCTACATGTGCCACCCAAGGCTCCCAAATCGCTTCAAATTTTTGTAAGTCATCAGATATAATGCTGGCCAGTTTTTCCTGAGTCATCAGCCACAAAATTTTATGTGTGGCCGCTCTTAATGATATGCTCTGCTGCTTCCATGCCTTTGCTACCATAATCTTGGCCCCTAGAAGGATATGATGAATTCATTTCTGATTGGACTTAGAAATCTTTGGAATATGTTCATTCAGTAAAGCAGTTGTGGGGGACCTGGGGATCTAACAGCCTGTAACCTCCTTGATTAAACAGAATATTTTTTACCAGAATGAACGTATTCTGGGGCATTCCCACCACACATGGGCCATCGTGCCTGTGAGCTGGCAGCCTCTGAAGCAGAGGGGACCCGCCGATGGATAAATTCTTGCTAGTTTAGATGGGGTAAGGTACCATCTTGTTAAAACCTTCAAGCTGGCCTCTGTTATGGATGTATTCAAGACACCTTTGAAGGATTTGAAAAGGGCATTCAGCAATGTTTCAAGATCCCAATTAAATTGGAAGTCTGATTCCCAGGCTGTCATGTAGGCAGATTTGACCGAGGGGGGGGGGGGTGAGGAGTCTAGGCATTAAGGTCATTTTAATTGAGTTTATTCTCCCTAGCCAGGATATTTCTTGCTTGGACCAGTGTTTGAGATCTGCCTCAAGCTTGCGGTACATTGCGAGTAATTATTAACTTAGAGAGATTCAATTCTAGCTGTGAGGTTTATACCTAAATATCTGATGGTGGAGTCACTCCACTCAAATATAAAGTCCTTCCTTAGCATGGAGATTATTTCAGGTTGCAGGGATATGTTAAGCGCCTGAGATTTTGAGCAGTTGACTTGTAGGTCTGAAATTTTAGAGAATTCATCTAGCGAGCGACAGAGGTTTGGGAGGGAAGTTATCGGAGAAGTAAGGAATAGCAGGATATCGTCCGCAAATAAGCCACATTTGTGTTCATATTGGCCACATGACACTCCTTTAATATTGAGATTTCGTCTTATAGATATGGCTAGAGTCTCTATCGAAATGGCGAAAATAAGAGGGGATGGGGGGCAGCCCTGTATGGTACCTTTTTTAATCGGGAATGGTTTGAAGTAGTATCCTTGAAGTTTGATTAGGGCCTGTGGGTGGGAGTATAGAGCACGAATTAGACCCAAGAAGTGCTGGCCAATGCCCCAGCGCTCCAGGAGGGAAAACAGATAGGGCCATGAGACCGAATCGAATGCCTTCCGGAGGTCCAGGGAAAGCAGCATTCCCTTTTGTTTAGGTCCTCCTGTCCAATTAGATTGAAGAATAGAGACTATATTGATGGCCCTTCTAATTTGGTTTGGGCCCTGTCTGCTGGGGATGAAGCCTACTTGGTCTTTGTGGATGTAGGTGCCAATGAACGAGGCTAGGAGGTTGGCTAAAATTTTAGTTAAAATTTTTAAATCATTATTTATGAGAGAAATCGGGTGATAGTTGTCCACCTCTTCTGGGTTTTTCTCAGGTTTTGGAATCACTGTTATGTATGTTGTATTTAGGTGGGTTTCCAAGGGATCCCCTTTTGTTTTGCCGTTGAAAAACCTCACTAAGTGTGGCGCTAAGGTGTTGGCTACTGCTTTGTAATAGGGAACTGATAGGCCGTCTGGACCTGGAGCCGAACCCCGCTTGATACTCTTGATGACCTCCAGGACCTCCTCCCCAGTGATTGCTGCGTCCAAAAGGTCCCTGTGTATGTCCGAGAGGGATGGGACCGGAGTGCCATCAAGAAACTTGGAGATCTCCTCCATTTTCTCTAAAGGGGGAGCACTGTAGAGCTTCTCGTAGAAATTCTGAAAAGCCTCTAAAACTTTAACCAGGTTAGCTGTGGGAGGGTTTCCAGCGACTCTTATCTTGGGTAGTGTGAGGTGCCTAATGCGTGGAGTTAGCTTTTTCACCAACGAGGAGCCCATATTGTTCCCCTTTTGCTCCAGCGGATACTTTTCTCCGCTTTCATTGTGAGGGCCAAGTTGAGCTCCAGTCTGGCCTTGTCTAGTTGATCTAGTTTAGAGGGTGAGGGATTCTTTTTATGTTCGGCCTTTAATATTAGATAGGCTTCCTCTAATTTCCTGATAGATGCCTTTCTTTCCCTCTTGATTTGGGTAGCCATTTGTATAATCTTCCCTCTAATAAATGCCTTGTGGGCCGCCCACAAGGTTTCCACCGAGGCACCTTTCCCGCTGTTAAATAAAAAATATTCCTGAAGCTATTGTCAATTTCCAGTACTCGGACAGGGTCTGCCAGGAGGGACTCGTTAAGTCTCCAGTGGGGGGTGTGAAAGGTTTTGGAGTAGGTGTGGATAGAAAGGATCAGGATAGCATGATCTGATAAAGTTGTATCATAAATGCGAGAGTCTAGGATGTTGGGAATGAGAAATGCAGGAGACAACAAGTGATTGATCCTGATATGAGTTGTGGGGACTAGAGTAGTGAGTATAATCCCATGTCGTGGGGTTAAATTCTCTCCACACATCTACTAAGTTGTGGGAGTGAAACAATTTGGTGATTCGGAGACTGGCTTTAGTTAGGCGTAATAATTGACGCCCAATAGGCCTTGTCTTGTCTAGACCCTGATCAGAGGCGACATTGGAGTCTCCTTCCAAAAAAGGTGAGAGGGTGTCCAGTAAGTGTTGGAAGAAGCGGGTTTGTCCCTTGTTGGGGTCATAGTATGAGATCAGGGAGAAAACTCGGCCCTCTATAGTACCCTTAACTAGGATAAACCTACCCTCCGGGTCTCTCAGGTCAGATATCCAGGTAAAATTACATGATTTGGAGAGCAGGATCGCCACACCTATAGTTTTGTTCGCCGCATTGGCTAGAAAAATATGGGGAAAATGGGAATATATACATTTTGGCTTATTTAGTGAAGGGAAGTGCTTTTCCTGGAGCATGAGGATGTCTAAATTGAGGGATTTATAGTGATCGAATGTTTTTCTACGCTTGAGGGGAGAGTTAAAACCCTGGACATTGTGCATAGCTACCCTTAGGAGAACTCTTTTGTGGTCAGCCATTGAACCCAAACTAGGAGGAGATAATGCATCCTTGTTAACTCACCCACCATTGGGTCCACCTGCAGGCATCACTGGAGACCAGAACGACCAGGGCGACCTATATTCCATTGCTTCTCGGAGCTGAGACTACATGGTTGGCTACAACAACAAAAACATGAAAAACAGAGAGTGTGAACATAAGGGGTTTAGAAGAGAGTCAGAGAGAGAGGAATAGTCAAGGAGATTGGGGAAAGAGGAGAAAGTAGAGGTGTACAGGAAAGGGACAGATAAGGGAGTTGGCTTCTTCAATCGGAGGAAGTGTACCCCAAGGTGGAGAAAAGACCTCGGGCTTCCCTGTATAAAGTCTAAAAGTGCCTGGCTTACAAGGCCACACAGCCTAACCCCAGGTCACCTAAGGAGGTCTAAGGGAGAGGAGGAGGCGCAAGGGGACCGCCCCCCACCAAGGAATCCTGTGGAACCAAAAGTAAAAAGGATTATAGGTTAGCTGACCCCGAGCCCTAAAGGTCCTGAGCCCACGAGGCTGCAAAGAACCCCGGAGAACCAGGACCAGACGGGACACCCCCCCCGAGGAGAACCAAGGAGGGGGAGGGGTCTCCCGACCCGTAAACTTATGTTTAGAATTTTAATGACACATTTAAGTATACAAGAGCGTGAATGTAGTAATAATGTCCTGCATGACCTTGACTACTGTAAGCTCAGCAAGAAGGACCCAGACAGCCTGTACCCGAGAACCGTGGACCTCTTTATCTTCTGGGTCTTCAACAAGCTGGGAAGAGATTCTGGTCCGAACTGCGAGACAGGGGACACAAACAACCTATGGGTTTCGGTCTGTCTTCTAAAATAACAGAAAACAAGGTGGCCACACCTGATACCTGGACTACGTCAAAAATTGTCTAGACCACCAGCAACCGAGAACAAAAAGGAACAAGGTATAACCATGAAGAAGGGGGGGGGTATTGCCCGTGTCCAAGAATTACTTGGTTGGGTAAAGAAGAAATAGGGAAGCACAGCGAGGATTGGGAGATTTGTGTCACGGTAGACCGTTGTCTTTAGCTCTTTCCAGTTTTGCCTTCATCCATAGCAGTGTCCTAAGACTCGTGGGGGATTATCTTTTGGTGGAGCTCGGATTATTGCTGGACGTTTCCATTTCAGACTCCTGGGAGATCAGTTTCAGATGGAGCAACAATCTTTCACCTTCTGAGAAAGTGGAGAAGGCATAATCCCTTCTTTTAAGGGAGAACTTGACTGCGAATGGGAAAGACCACTTTTATCTGATTTATTTCTGTGCCAGCGCATTTAACAGGGGTTTCAACGCCCTCCTACATTGTATGGTGGCTGGGGACAGGTCAACAAATATTAGGACTGGGTGTCCCTTACATAATATCCAGCATGTTGACCGAGAGTGCTTCATGACCCCTTTTTGATAGCGTAAAAATGGGGTTTTACGATAATGTCTCTCGGGGAGCCATCTTTTCTGGGGGGGCCAAGAGCTCTGTGAGCCCTGTCCAACTACAGGCAGTGAGAGGGGGTATTAGGAATCAGTTTTTTTTATCAGGTCTTGAATTGCGTCAGTGATGTCTGTGATCGATTCAGGGAGTCCTCTGACTCTCAAATTGTATCGTCTGGACCTATTTTCAAGATCGTCGATTCTGGACATTGTAGTATCCAGCTGGTCTTGTAATGTACTGATGAGGTCCGAATTTTGATTTGAGATTGCCGCACTGAGATCAAGTTTATTCTCAATTGCCTCCATTCTTGCTCTTAGCATTTGGAAGTCCGTTTTAATGTCTCCTGTAATCTTTGCCGCCGTGTTAGCTAGGCCCCTGTCTATCAAAGTTGAGAGCTTCTGATACAGATCCTCGGCCTGCAGAGAGTACTCCTGGTGATGAGGGCCTGGTGATGGCAGGGCCATGATGTTAGGCCCCAGGGGAGAAAGGGAATAATCCCCCTGTGTGCGGCCTATTAAGGACTCTGTTGAGGTGGGAGATGGCGTGGCAATCTGCAAACTACTCCCTTGGGCCAGTGGAGTAAAGTTCAGTGTGGCTGGGGATATCACTTGCCTTGGTTCCTGAAGGTTTACACTGCTTGTGCTGTTTGCCTCGTGTGTCTGTGCTGGAGCTTTGGCCGGAGCAGTGGCCATCTTGGTACACCCCGCCTGAGAGGCCGCAGGAAATAGAGGACCCAGATCCTTTTTAGCAGCCGGACCAGCCATGCAGGGGTGTCGCTGTCTGTTCCAGGGGTTGGGATCACGCCACTGTTGCTGTCGCCGATGGCTCGTTTGGCCTGGGCAGGCTCCGTTGGCAAATAGAGGCCCCAGATCCTTTTTAGCAGCCGGACTGGCCATGCAGGGATGTCGCTGTCCATTCCGGGGGTCGGGATCACCCCACTGTTGCTGTCACCGATGGCTCGTTTGGGCTGGGCTGGCTCCGTTGGCGGTCAGTGGTGTTGGAACACCCGCACATGTGCACTCCTCTGAACTATCATTTTTTAGGGCAACTTCTTGTTATTTCATAATTATTTAGAGTATTGGATTTTAGTGTGCTTTTACTTGCAGTTTTTTAAGTTAGTGACGGGGTCCCTTTAACTCTTTTACTACCAGGTCCTGTGCTCCACATTTAAACCCATGTGGCCAGACTATATTTGCAATTTTTCCACAGCTTTTTTATTTTGCCCTACAGCTTTGAGAGATTATGAAAGACCCCCCAAACGACACATTTTCTGAAAATATAGGACCAGTAGAATAAGGTGCTACTGATTTTGTTTTCTAAAATACACTAAAATCATTATTAGTGGAACATACATGGCAAAACTTACAAATATACTGACAAATTCCTACTAAATATAAAAGCTAAAACTATATTGAATTAATAAATAAATATTTATTAATTCAATATAGTTTTAGCTTTTATATTTAACCGGTTGCCGACGGCTGATCGGCAATTGACGGCGACAATGTGGCTCTGTAACGCGAATCGCCGTCATACGACGGCGGCCGCGATACAGAGCCACTGTGAGCGCGCGCGCGCTCACTGTGTCCGGGGGGGTCCAGGGAGCGGGTGCGGCGGCTTCGATTGCCGCCGGCCACCCACGATGCCCCCCCCGGAGCGAATGAGCGGAGGTCCGTGTATGTAAACACGGACCTCCGCTCTGTGTGAGGGGGAAGGGCTGTGATCACAGCCTTCCTGTAAGTGAAGGCTGTGACCACTTCCTTTCCCCAGCTAGGCAAGTCCCCCTACAGTAAGAACACGCCCAGGGAACACAGTTAACCCTTAGAGCGCCCCCTGCAGGTTAACCCCTTCACTGCCAATGGCATTTACACAGTAATCAGTGCATTTTTATAGCACTGATCGCTGTATAAATGCCAATGGTCCCAAAAAAGTGTCAAAACATTCCGACATGTCCGCCCCAATATCGCAGTACCGCTAAAAATCGCAGATCGCCGCCATTTTTAGTAAAAAAATAAAATAAAAACCCCAAAAATTAATTCTCATCATCCGTAAATGCGACCACTTTTGCGCAAACCAATCAATAAACGCCGATTGCGATTTTTTTTATCGCAAATATGAGGAAGAATATAAATCGGCCAAAAACGGTGAAAAAAATGTTTTTTTATATTTTTTTTTTTGGATTTGTATTTTAGCAAAAAGTAAGAAATTTGGGTTTTTTTGCAAAATTGTCGCTCTTCTTTTGTTTATAGCGGCGATCAGAAATGACGCAGAGGTGATCAAATACCACCAAAAGAAAGCTCTGTTTGTGGGAAAAAAAGGACGCAACTTTCGTTTGGGTGCAACGTCGCACGACCGCGCAATTGTCAGTTAAAGCGACGCAGCGCCGAATCGCAAAAAGTGCTCCGGTCCTAAAGCTGGAAATCCTTCCGGGGCTGAAGTGGTTAAAATATACATTTTAAATGGCTCCCTTTTGTGAAATGGTGAAAACTGAAGGTATGCAAACCTTTAAATAAAAACATAATTAGTCAGGTTGAAAAAAGACACAAGTTCATCTAGTTCAACCAATAACAAAGAAAAAAAAAATCATACAATATCACATATCCAATCCTATACCAACAGTTGATCCAGAGGAAGATGAAAACCACCAGCAAAGCATGATCCAATTTGATACAGCAGGGAAATGAATTCAGCTCTGTGAGCCTGTCGGATGGCCTGAACAACCCATGCCACAATCGTGATAGATGAGGCAAATTTCCCTTTGTTCCTTCCAGCAAAAAGAATGAACAGGTGTTCTATAAGCCTAAAGGAAGCTGTAGCTTGTAAATATAACTTCACAATATCTGAGAGATTCCTAGAACCAAAGAAAAGGCAATCTTATACATAGTAAAGCAGCAACCTCATATACAGGTGTCTGTTTTTTTTTTGTTTGTTTTTTTGTATTTTCACATTTGTTTGATACTTGCTCATAGTAAAAGACCCCCCAAACATTCTCTTAAAGCATATCACCTGTAAAATAAAAAAAATGTGCTATTGATTTTTTAAGCCCTGCAATAGTTACGCAAATGTTTAACAAATCGTTATTTTTACTAAAAGTACACTAAAATGATTATTGGTGAATATTTACATGGCAAAATGTACATTTCTGCAAAATTCCTTCTAAATGTAAAAGCTAAAACTTTATTGAGTACATAAATAACAAATATTTATACATTTTAAATTGTGCCTTTTTGTGAAATGGTGGAAAATGAAGGTGCACAAAGGTGCACAAGCTGTAAATAAAATGAATTTACTGTAAAAATCTGGAGGTTATCATTTTTCACTTAACCACTTGCCGACCACCCGCCTTGGCTTGACAGTGGCAAAGTGGTGTGTTATCGCAAACCGCTGTCACCTGACAGCGGCCGTGACAACGAGTATTGTGAGTGCGTGCGTGCCGCCGTAGGTGCCCTTGCATGCTCACTGTATTCCGGGGGACCCAGGGAGCGGGTAGGGCGGCCTCGATCTCCACTGGCTACCCGCGATGGCTCCCCCGCAGTGAGAGAACGGAAGTCCGTGTATGTAAACACGGATCTCCGTTCTGACAGAGGGGGAAGGGATGTGATCACAGGTTCCTGTATATGGAAGCCGTGATCACTCCCCTCCCCCTGCCAGCCCAGCCCCCATACAGTTAGAACACGCTGAGGGAACACAGTTAATCCTTAGAGCGCCCCCTCCAGGTTAACCCCTTCACTGCCAATGGCATTTGCACAGTAATCAGTGCATTTTCATAGCACTGATTGCTGTATAAATGCCAATGGTCCCAAAAAAGTGTCATAATGGTCCGACATGTCCGCCGCAATATTGCAGTAGTGATAAAAATCGCAGATTGCCGCCATTACTAGTAAAATATAAAAAAAAAATAAAAACCCCATAAATGAATTCTCATCATTCGTAAACTTGGCAACTTTTGCCCAAACTAATTAATAAACGCTGATTGCGATTTTTTTATGTATATATATTTTTTAAATATGAGGAAGAATATAAATCGGCCAAAACCAATGAAAAAAAATGTTTTTTTATATTTTTTTTTTTTTTTGGGATTTGTATTTTAGCAAAAAGTAAGAAATGTTTTTTTTGCAAAACTGTCGCTCTCCTTTTGTTTATAGCGGCGATCAGAAATGACGCAGAGGTGATCAAATACCACCAAAAGAAAGCTATTTATGGGAAAGAAAGGACGCAAATTTTGTTTGGACACAACGCCGCACGACCGTGCAATTGTCAGTTAAAGCGACGCAGAGCCAAATCGCAAAAAGTCCTCTGGTCCTAAGGTGGGAAATCCTTTCGGGGTTGAAGTGGTTAAAGCTTTCAGAGTTTGTAAGAAAAAATCCTGCTAGATCCCTAATGCCTTGTTCACATGGGGCATACCAAAGAGTATGATTGTGGAGGGCCATTGTGTTCCGTGCATCCATGTGCAGACAGTCCTATTCATGTCAATTGGGATGCAAGGGCTGCACAGACACAGCCGCTGCTCCTGATCTGATTTCCATCTGGGTGTGGGTGTGAGTGCAGGGCCCCAAACACAGACGAGCAACAACTGTGTTTCTGCATTTGCTACATCCTGAATGACATCAATGGGACTGCCTGCACAGGGATCCCTAGGTGGATAAACACAGTCTTGCATGGGCATATGCTGTAATATGCCCTGTGTGAGCAAGGCCGTACCATGTATATTTTTCTCATTTTTATTTTTTTTTACAATTTTATTTTTAATATTTTGTAATTCTTTGGGGGGTGGGGCTTTGGTAAGAAATCAGGGCTCTAAACAGACCCCTGCTGTCTTTTTTCTTTAGACAGAGAAAGGGACTGAAGGTAACGAGTTCTTAGTTCCTTTCTCTGCAGCCCCAGCTGCACTGAATTTGAATGAATAGAAGTCTCTGTACAGAGTCTCCTATTCTCTCACAAACAGAAGCATACTATGATTCAGTGATGAATGAACACATAAGTGATCAGCACCAATCACCCACAGTGTTCATTCAGGAAAGGAAGGGAGCTGGTAAACACATGTCTACTATACCCCCCCCCCCCGCGCGCCGTTTTCCATCCAGACACCAAACTCGTGCTCCAGGAGCAGCTGCTGCCAACAGGAGGGGGAGGAGGGAAAGATGGCCAGCAACAGAGCAGGACTAATGCCAGGGGATCATGGGGGTGGCAGTGCAGGGGAGGCACATTTTAGGTGAATAGATCTGATCAGCAGCAGTGTTTAGAGCTGTTGGTTTGTTCAGCATCGTCTGCTGAACAGTTTTGCTATAAGCTCATGGTCACTGAAGTGACCATGAGCTTATTGCAGGAAGAGGAATGTCAGGTCTGTACAGAGTACGGTTCTGGCCAGCTGGAAGCGGTTCTGTAGGTTCCTACGCCATACGGACTTGGCAGGGTAGTGATTAACTTGCCTGACATTTTCCCAGAGTGTGGCCGTGGTGAATTTCCATTACAAATAGCGGTAACTTCGAGCCACACTTGGGATCACATTGCTGGATACAGGCAATGTTACTTAGCTTGTCCCCAGGATCCCGTGATGTCCCCCTGCTGTGTCCGCAGGCTGTGTCTTCTGCCCGATGCCTCTGTGTGCCGGGCTCCGTTCCCTGCAAGCATTGCTTCACATGGGGGTGGAGTCCCGCAGCAAATTCAAAAAGTGAAACACACAATAAACATACAGTACACTGTAATCTGTAAGATTACATTACTGTATCCAATCATTTCACATCCCATTTGTCCCTAGTGCTTTGCCCAGTGTGCTTTGAGACGCAAAAATCTGACATAATAATACCGCCAGGGAGGTTAAAGTGTTGTCTGTTAGATGTACAATTGAAAGAATTTTGGAATATTTGTTTATTAAAGACAAAAAATATATGTTGCTCCTGCCAGAAGTCCACTGCTGTCCTGTATCCTGGGCATTCTGAACTGTTGTTTAAAACTGTTATCTTCCTGCTGAGTTCACCTCCACAAAATAAAAAGAATAATAAATAATAAAATAACATCCTCTTTATTATGGAGAAGAGAAGAAAGGGAGGTGTTATAAAGTCAATTTTTCCTGCCCTAGTGTGACAATACTTCATAGATATAAAACAAAAAAACGCCCATGGAACTTTGAATGAGGCAAGCATAAGGCCAAACTAATGTAGTAAAATATATATTTATTGTTTTGTATAAACAACATATAGAAACAGACATGGTCGTCAAAACTGCAAATAGTAGCATGATGGTGCAAATAGTAGCATGGTGGTACATGTTTACAACCAGAAACAATTGTAAATGGTCAATACAAAAATTACACAGGAGTTCAATGCATCCATAATCTCGACGTGTTTCGCAAGCTCCGCTTGCTTCCTCAGGAGTAGATGCAGAGTTTCTGAGGAATAGATTATAATTAAAATGTATCACAAGGTAAGTGGTTATGATTGGATAGAAGCAGGGGGCCTAGTAATGACCCCATACTTACATATGGACCAGTTGACTACATGAGATGACCCCCATGGGGAGGAGCGAGAGGCGTCCAGTCCAGGAGCTGAAGGAGCGGGGTCCACAACACACACCAAGGTCCAGGCAGAGGACCAGCAAGACAAGGAGGTGGTAAAGGTGTATGTGTCCCTGAGTAACCCCCATGGTTCAACGGTAGTGTAACTATAAGAAAGTATATCAAAGTAATGAATACATGTGGATCCAATGATCCTTATTACGTAGATAAAGTTAAATATATATGTATAAATATAAATAGATACTGAATTATATTGCTGGATTAAGGGCGTAAAGTCAGAAACATGGGGGAAAAAAAAGAAAGAAAAGAAAAGAGAAAAGAAGAAAAAAGAAAAAATAGTGATGAGAAACAGGAATAGGAAAGAAGAGAAAAGGAGAATGAAGGATAAATGAAAATAAAAGTAAAATTGAAAAGTAAAAATTGGAAAAGAAAAAAGAAAGAAAGAGAAAAAGTGAGGAGAGTAGTGGAAAAAAATAGCAGTGAGGGAGAGTGAAAAAATAGAGGTGATGTATGAAATTAAATGTAAACGTGTGAATGTGGGGGCAGGAAAGACTCATTGCAAAAATGTTTGCCAATTGATGATATATACCTGTACGTGAAGAGCATCATAGCCTGTGGTAGTGAAGCTAAATCGGACGGGGAGAAAACTCCCCTAACATATCGCAGTTCCCGGAGAGGAGACAGTCCGCCACAACCCCGGGGGAACTACAAAGGAGTCAAACCATAAACCAATCAGGTAAAGGTAACCATGTCAACCAAAGTAACAAGAGTAGAGGCCATATTGGATAAGACCCGAGAACAACAGTAGACCATAAGGCCAAATAGGTGTCTTCCACCTGATACATTGAAATAAAATAAAAGAAATGGTCTGCTTATTGCCTCTATTATGCTACACCTCCATCCCCAAACATGCAATAAAAAAAACGCCCATGGGACTTTGAATGAGGCAAGCATAAGGTCAAATCAATGTAGTAAAATATATATTTATTGTTTTGTATAAACAACCTATAAAAACAGACATGGTCATCAAAACTGCAAATAGTAGCATGATGGTGTAAATAGTAGCATGGTGGTACATGTTTACAACCAGAAACAATTGTAAATGGTCAATACAAAAATGACATAGGTGTTGAATGCATCCATAATCCCAACGTGTTTTGTGAGCTCTGCTCGCTTCCTTGGGAGTAGATGCAGGGTTTCTGAAGAATAGATTATAATTAAAATGTATCACAAGGTAAGTGGTTATGATTGGATAGAAGCAGGGGGCCTAGTAATGACCCCATACTTACATATGGACCAGTTGACTACATGAGTTGACCCCCATGGGGAGGAGCGAGAGGCGTGCAGGAGCTGTAGGAGCGGGGTCCACCACACCCACCTAAGAACCAGGCAGAGGACCAGCAAGACGAGGTGGTGGTAAAGGTGCAGGTGTCCCTGAGTAACCCCCATGGTTCAAAGGTAGTGTAACTATAAAAAAGTATATCAAAGTAATGAATACAGCTGCATCCAATAATCCTTATTACATAGATAAGGTGAGTATATATGTATAAATATGAATAGTTACTGAATTATATAGCAGGATTAGAGGTGTAAAGTCAGAAACATGGGAAAAGAAAAAATAATGAAAAGAAAAGAGAAAAGAAAAAATAGTGATGAGAAACTGGAAAAGGAAAGAAGAGAAAAGGAGAATGAAGGATAAATGAAAATAAAAGTAAAATTGAAAAGTAAAAATTGGAAAAGCAAAAAGAAAGAAAAGGGGAGGAGAGCAGTGGAAAAAAATATCAGTCAGGGAGAGTGAAAAAATAGAGGTGATGCATGAAATGAAATGTAAGCGTGTGAATGTGAGGGCAGGAAAGACTCATTGCAGAAATGTGTGCCAATTGATGATATATACGTGAAGAGTATCATAGCCTGTGGTAGTGAAGCTAAATGCTTACCAGCAAGATAAAGATAGTATCATGGTCTGCTAGTGGAGCCAGTAACAACGTGCTTGTCAGCGTGTATGGTCCTGCCATGTGGGAAGCTGAGAGCCAAATGAGGAAAAGAGCTTGTCATTACCGGCCTCCCATCTAAATCCCCGGGCTAGCGCCGCAGGCTACGCCCCTAACGCCATGCAACGGATGGCTATTGGTGCGGGCGTGCCTCATGTCCGCCCACCAAGCAGGGAGCCAGCTGACGCAAGCCCCTCCAGCCAGCTGGGTTGAATACCACATAAAGCGCCCGGAGGGCGAGTGCAGAACATGGCGGTGTCCCCTTCCATCCACCCACAGAGGGGAAGGGAGGGAGGGGAAAACTGGCAGGGAGAAAACTCCCCTAACATATCTCAGCTCCTGGAGAGGAGACAGCCAGCCACAACCCCAGGGGAACAACAAAGGAGTCAAACCATAAACCAATCATATAGCAGGTAAAGGTAACCATGTCAACCAAAGTAACAAGAGTAGAGGCCATAGTAGATAAGACCCGAGAACAACAGTAGACCATAAGAGCAAATAAATGTCTTCCATCTTTGGCACACATTTTTGCAATGAGTCTTTCTTGCCCTCACATTCACACGCTTACATTTCATTTCATACATCACCTCTATTTTTTCACTCTCCCTCACTGCTATTTTTTTCCACTACTCTCCTCACTTTTTCTCTTTTTCAATTTTTACTTTTGAATTTTACTTTTATTTTCATTTTTCCTTGATTCTCCTTTTCTCTTCTTTCCTTTTCCTGTTTCTCATCACTATTTTTTCTTATTTTCTCTTTTCTTTTCTTTCTTTTTTCTTTTCCAATGTTTCTGACTTTATTCCCTTAATCCAGCGATATAATTCAGTAACTATTTTTATTTATACAAATATACTCACCTTATCTACGTAATAAGGATCATTGGATCCAGATGTATTCATTACTTTGATATACTTTTTTATAGTTACACTACAGTTGAACCATGGGGGTTACTCAGGGACACCTACACCTTTACCACCTCCTCGTCTTGCTGGTCCTCTGCCTGGTCCTTGGGTGGGTGTCGTGGACCCCGCTCCTTCAGCTCCCGGACTGGATGCCTCTCGCTCCTCCCCATGGGGGTCATCTCATGTAGTCAACTGGTCCATATGTAAGTATGGGGTCATTACTAGGCCCCCTGCTTCTATCCAATCATAATCACTTACCTTGTGATACATTTTAATTATAATCTATTCTTCAGAAACCCTGTATCTACTCCTGAGGAAGCGAGCAGAGCTTGCGAAACGCATCGAGATTATGGATTGAACACCTATGTCATTTTTGTATTGACCATTTACAATTGTTTATGGTTGTAAACATGTACCACCATGCTACTATATGCACCAACATGCTTCTATTTGCAGTTTTGATGACCATGTCTGTTTCTAAACATTGTTTATACAAAACAATGAATATATATTTTACTACATTGGTTTGACCTTATGCTCGCCTCATTCAAAGTCCCATGGGCGTTTTTTTGTTTTATTGCATTTTTGGGGATGGAGGTGTAGCATAACAGAGGCAATAAGCAGACCATTTCTTTTATTATACTTCATAGATATAGTGCAGTAAGTGAGTGTTGTGAAGTGTGTAACTGGCAGGATCGCCATATAAGAAAACCAATACAGCCACCAAAGCTAAGGACTGGTAAACTGCAATATATTAGATTTTTGTTCTTGAGTTTAGAGACCACTTAAATAGTACTAATTTATGGACTAGAAATGGTCTTGGTAATATTCAAGGTACACAATATTTTCAAATGTATTGGGACACCTGCCTTTACACACACATGAACTTTAATGGCATCCCAGTCTTAGCCCATAGGGTTCAATATTAAATTGACCCACCCTTTGCAGCTATAACAGCTTCAACTCTTCTGGGAAGGCTGTCCACAAGGTTTAGGTGTGTGTCTATGGGAATGCTTGACCATTCTTCCAGAAGCACATTTGTGAGGTCAGGCACTGAGGTTGGCTGAGAAGGCCTGGCTCACAGTCTCTACTCTAATTCATCCCAAAGGTGTTCTATTGGGTTGAGATCAGGACTCTGTGCAGGCCAGTCAAATTCCTCCACCCCAAACTCGCTCATCCATGTCTTTATGGACCTTGCTTTGTGCACTGGTGCGCAGTCATATTGGAACAGAAAGGGACCATCCCCATACTATTCCCACAAAGCTAGGAGCATGAAATTGTCCACAATGCCTTGGTATGCTGATGTCTTTAAGAGTTCCCTTCACTGCAACTAAGGGGAAAAGCACAACCCCTCAAAAACAACCCCACCCCATAATGTCCCCTCCACCAAATAATTTGGACAAGTGCACATAGCAAGGTCCATAAACACATGGATGAGCAAGTTTGGGGTGAAGGAACTTGACTGGCCTGCACAGAGTACTGACCTCAACCCGATAGAACACCTTTGAGATGAATTAGAGAGGAGACTGCGAGCCAGGTCTTCTCATCCAACATCAGTGCCTGGCACAAATGCACTTCTGAAAGAATAGTCAAACATCCCCATAGACACACTCCAAAACCTTGTGGACAGCCTTCCCAGAAGAGTAGAAGCTGTTATAGCTGCAAAGGGTGGGCCAATTCAATATTGATCCCTACAGACTAAAACTGGGATTCCATTACAGTTCATTTGCGTGTAAAAGCAGGCATCTGAATACTTTTGACAATATAGTGTATGTTTATGAACTAAATATAAATTTCATACTCTATAAGCATTGCTGCCACTGTTTCTGAAAGACTGGTCTCAGGTCAGTTTGCGTGTAGCTTAGGTAAAATAGTTAAACATGCACTTTTAAAAATGTATTTATGAAAATTCCACAGCGCTTTTATCTTCTTGTTTATCAGTAATACATAACAACACATACATAATAAGATAATATGAAAATACGAAGGGAACATTTTAGGCAAAGTAAGTTCTCATGGGTCATGCAGTATTTTATGAATCATGTCACTGAGCCATATGTTTATAAAGGGAAAAAATGGTAATACTTGGAACATTCAGAAAGATTTAGCCTAAAAATTGTAAGACAAATGAACGTTGATTTGGGTATGCAGTCATATCCGCATTAAATGGCTGTCATCCCACACAGAAGATGGGTACGATAAATCCTTTGTTTGGTGCCAAATTTGCTTGTGGTTGGACAGAATAAAAAAAATAAAAGTATTTTCCAAATACTTTTTAGAATGTTGTATCTTAAAAACATGTGTTTTTGATAATTTCAAAGTAGATTCTACTCAAACCTCATACATTTTTACAAATAGTGTAATTTCAATAGTTGTTTTCAGTCATATTAAATAAGAAGCTTTCAATAAAGTGGTTGTGAAGGCACAAGGTTTTTACCTTGATGCATTCTATGCATGAATGTAGAAAAACCTTCTGTGTACAGCAGCCCCCCCCCCAATACTTACCTGTGCTCCCTCTCAATCCCGCCATGTCCATGAGAGCCTTGCCTCTCCGGGTACTCGCACTCCTGATTGGCTTTTGGCAGCAGAGGGAGCCATTGGCTCCCACTGCTGTCAATCACAACCAGTGAGCCAATCGGGAAACAGAGGGGCGGGACCAAGCCACGGCTCCATGTGTGAATGGACACACAGAGCAACAGCTTAGCTCATGTGCCCCAATAGCAAGAGGCCAGGAGAGCTGGTGTGGGAGGGCACCAGGCTGCTCTGTGCAAAACCATTGCACAGAGCAGGTAAGTATAACATGTTTGTTATTTTTTTTAAATAAAAAAAGACTTTAATATCGCTTTAAAAGAGTGGATGGTAATCTTGCACTGACGGACCTTCTGTTGCTGTTATAGGGTGACTGCTGTCTCTCAACTGTTCCCTATGCCTTGTCACCTTGTCATATGACCTGTCATCAAGGCTTCCATAAATGCTTACCACACACCACCCAATGGTGTTCCCTTAAGGACTGGACTGACTTGAATGAACAAAGTAGCTTTTGATGGAAGCCAAAATCTTTCCATGGTGAGCTTGGATGAGGTGGCTTGATGCATTAACACAGGAGATACACAACTTTATCACAGACTATACAGTTGTAATTTTAGTGAGAAAGCTCTGAGAACAACGTGTCTTCCTCGCTCATTGTTATAGTGAAAGGGCTAAGGCCAGTTTCCATTGTGCCATTTGCTGAGGACTTTAACCAAAGTGTTCCAATTTATACTGATACAAAATAACATTGCCTCCACCTAGCTCCTGAAGGAGTGGACACATATTCCACAAAACACATTGAGATTGTACAAACCCTGCTTGGTTCCTCTCCATTTCCACAGGTACATTAAGTGTGCTTATGCCTCTGACTGACTTATAACTGAGTGCATGTATTGGTCATTGAACAAGGCCATTTTTGAGGCAGTTAATGTGATATTGATGCAATAACATTTGATAATGGTTAATTTATATGTCTTATTTTAAGTTTTTTTTCAAGATGTATAGTAAATATTACATGTTACATAGTTGCATAGTTGGTAAGGATGAATAAAGACAACAGTCCATCCAGTTCAACCTGTGTTGGTGTGTGTGCATGCATGTAGTGTGTGTTTGTGCGTAACATGTTCTGCTTCCCCAATTTAAGCATTGCATGTGTGATCTCTATAACTGATCCAGTTGTGATGAAACAGCTATAACTTACAATCTTAGCAGCATTGGCAGACATTAACTTCATCAAAAAGACGTCTTGCAGATAATTGAGAGCTTTACTCAAAAACGTGTTCAGATCTTCACAGATGAACATTATAAACAAAAATCATTGTATGTCAAGCTCCAGCAATTACATGTGCTCAGAACAGAAACTAAAGACATCCCGAAAAGAGGGTGGGACTAGCTATACAGAGCATCGCCTAGCTACAGAGTGAGGAAGAGACAAACAAATAACAATCCACGTGTAACATGACATTACAGTTTTTAACAGGATGCTCTTTAGTATAGTTTGAGTACCACAATAACCCCACCATATTGGTCTTTTTGTCTTTTTATACAATGCATTCATTTGGGGATTTAGGTACTGATGATTTGATGTCATCTACACTGTAACTAGGCAGTACATAAGCAATGCTGAAGTAAAGTCACCCTAGTTTCCTTGCTAAGCACCAAAATCGACTGAAAATAATTCAACAAAAAGATCATTAAATAGCATCACTTTTTAGGGCCAGTCACTGCTAGAACAAAAAAAAACGGTCTTCATTATACAGTATAAAGAAAGTTAAACCGCATAAAATTCAGTCCCCAATGTGGGAAAATGAAATCCCTCAGTATCAAATTCCAATTATACAAATAAGATACAAATACTTACATAAGGCATAAAAAAACAGCAATACATGAAGCATTTGTACGTCTGTGTACTATAATGTTCCTAAATATGCTCATCCAGTGTAACTATATACAGTACATATTATCTTGCTACTGACAATGCTAATATTAATAAATCCTTGTGTACCCTTTAATGCATGTAAATAGTTACCCAAATGTTATACCTAAGGAAAAGCAATGTAAAAATTACAATCTAGAGTTAAACCCCCTTCCTGTCCATATACAAGTAAATTCAGCTGTGGTTCAGGTGGAACCAGAGCTAGAAAGGAGGCTCCAAATGGAAACTCGCTGCAGCATATGTATTAGCAAAATTTTATTGATGCAAAAAGTTTTTATCAATATCAAAAACATGAAAAGGTCAAACCTTCACCACACCAAATAAAAGCATTCATGAAAACATTGTCATGAATAATAAAAGCAAACCCAGGCCCTCAGTCATTCAAATCACACATACCAGGGAACTGATGAGGGCTAGCAGTACAGGCAGTCCCCGGGTTACAAACAAGATAGGGGCTGTTGGTTTGTTCATAAGTTGAATTTGTTTGTAAGTCGGAACAGGTACATTTTTCTAAGTGTAGCTTCAGCCAAAATAACTATTTTTAAGCTTTATGGAGAGCATAGGGAAGGGGTAACACCCCTGTAATGTTTGTTTTGCTGTCTATGTCTCAGTTCAGAAGATTTCACCTCACTTCCTGTCCCAATGATAATCAATTTTGAAAATTTTGGGTTGTAGTGGAAACAAGGATTGGTGATAAAGCTCCAGTGGAGACACATTTTCCCCATAATAACTCATACAGGAGTGAATTCCCCTTCCTAGGGGGAGATTTCCTCTCACTTCCTGTTGTCTCCCTCTGTTTGTAAGTAGGAGTCGTTTGTAAATCAGATGTTTGTAACTAGGGGACATGTATGTGGGAGCAAAAACAGCGATAATGTGTGGTCCCCGGTGGCCATTATGGATAAGGGGCCAACAACAGGTGAAAAATGGAAGGGGACCGAGGATGTCAACAAGTCCATGTAAAGATGAGTGCATTTTTATTCTCTAATCCAACTGGGCAGTCCATCCAGACCTACATAAAAGCAGGGATAAACAAAACAAAATACAAAAGATGTTCACATTTAAAGTTAAATCTAAATTTAAAGGGGAAGGAGATAAAGGGGAACCCCAACCTAAACAATTTTACTGTTCCTCTTCCTAATCAGGGCTGGCTACTGGCTAGAGAACCCCCCTAAGGGTCTAAAAATACCTGTAAACTGAGCTCAGTGTTAAGCCCCTTAGGAATCCTCTGCAGTGGAAAAATCCACTCTTTTGTCTTCCTCAGGAGAACTACTGGTATAGGTTATGGCAGTGATCAGGATGCTGTTATGGGTTATGGTGGTGGTCAGGACAGTGGTATGGGGTATGGCAGTGATCAGGACAGTGGTATGGGGTATGACAGTGATCAGGACAGTGGTACGGGGTATGACAGTGATCAGGATGCTGGTACAGCATATGGTGGTGATCAGTATGCGGGTATGGTATATGATGGTGATCAGGATGCTGGTATTAGGTATGGTGTTGATCGGGATGCTGGTATGGTGCATGGCAGTGATCAGGATGCTGGTATATGGCAGTGATCAGGACGCTGTTATGGCATATAGCGGTGATCAGAACACTGGTATGGGGTATAGCGGTGATCAGAATTCTGGTATGGGGTATGGCGGTGATCAGGGCGCTGGTATGGCGGGGATCTGGCCGCTGGTATGGAAGTGATCAGGACGTTGGTATGGTGTATGGATGTGTTACAGTGAGCACTGGTAAGGTGACAGACAGGGGCGTTGCTAGGTGGGAAAAAGACCAAGGGCTTTAGCCCGAAGAAATGCGTTGTGTCACGGCTAAATAGTAGGTGTGGCTTAAAGGGGCATGGCTCAAAGTGGGTGTGGTTTGTGTCTGAAATGAATGAGGGACGGAGGAAGGAAGAAAGAGATAGGGAGGGAAGGAGAGAGAAGAGAAGGAAGGAAAGACAGAGGGATGGAGGGACAGCAGGCCCAGATCCTACAATATGTGTATTCCAGAAAGTTTAACAATTAGCAGATAAAGATACTCCAAACACATGGTGTTAGCACTTCAATCATCCCAACACCATGATGTCAGGATGATTGAAGCGCATTATTTCTATTCTGTAAGGGTACCGCGCTCAGGATGCTTTAGGCTATAATAGTAGGGTTTGCTGCCCCCAGTGGTGACTATCTTGTGCAAGAAGTTTATGGGAACAAATATTTTTAAGCTGGGCTGGGCTGTACGTGTATTTGTGAATAAATTAAAATAATAAATAGTGAATTTTATTAATATCTTAGTGTTGGCTACAAACAATATCCCAATTTTTATATTGTGGAGAATATCATAAAAATATCATATAAATAAACCATACACAGATATATAATATAATAAATATTTTAAAGTGCCCACACGTGCTAAATGTGCTTGATATTGCTGCTGTCAATCACAATCAATATGCTGACCTACAACCTTCATTAAATGTATTTTAAAAATTCATCATGCTATATAAAACTCAATAAAGACTAAAGTTTAAAAAAAAAAAAATTCATCATGTTGTCTTGGTGTGTATACAAATTGGGAATTGTATCCCAGTGCTTCCTGATCCGTGCAAGTTTTGTGATAAACACACAAATGGCTTAATCTAAACAGTAGCAAATATGTAATGGATAATGACATAGACAAATAAATAATATATTAAAATTAATCAAGTGTCCTTAAAGTGAATCCTATAGGCGGTTTCATTGAGATTCCACCGACTTTCTTTTTGTGCGTCACGCGTGCTCCCCTATGAACACCCTGCTTACCGGACAGCGCCACCCCACACAAGGGTAAAGCGCAGAAGCGCCTGTCTAGGCAGGTAATGCGGGGTCCTGGATGCTTGATCTTGCTTCCAAATGTTCAGTCCCTCTTTTCAGGCGTGTGTTCTGATCCAAAGTAAAGATTTACCAGTGTCCTCCAGGTATGATGTTGGCATCCACGTTGAAAGAGAGAAGGAATAACTCCATAGTGTAAACCGATCCAATAATCAGTAAGCTTTTATTGTATAAAAAGTTTTTGTACATAAACCATTTTCCTATTTAGCAAATCCCGCAGTCACTGCTTCCTGACTCACTCCCTCGCTTGCTGCCGTTTCAACTACAGTCCTTTTGAAAAAGCCTCACATGCTTCCTTTGTGTGGGCTTGTGTTCCAGCAGCGGCTAATGTGAAACCGGAAGTGACCGGAAGTGACACGATGCGTTGGTCTGGTATCAACTGACGCGTTTCGTCCAATGACGTCTTCTGAGGTGCTGCCAGACCATCACATGCACCATGGTTAAATAGCTGTCTCACGGGGGGCGGGTCCCGGGCGTTATTAATGTGTTATTCCACTGCAACTTTATTTTAATTGAGTAGCATCCAAACAAATGTGTTGTATATTACTTGATTGGGATATATATCTATGTGTAATATGTTGCGATGTAAGCCAATTCCGTATGTGCATTGTATAGCGATCTTAAGCCAATTGCATATAGTGCTTATTAAATAGCTTATTTCATTAGTAGCACATATGTCCCCAGTGGTGAGTAAGTGTAATAACCTCCTTAATTACTATTAAATGAAATCTCCGCTCGAGCCCAAAGCCAGCAAAGACAGCTTCTACCCTGTAAAACTTTTAGGATAGTCAGTTTTTTTTTAAAAATGTTATAAAACCACATATAATATAACAAAACCATTACTCTTACATCGCCTAGCCATTTTTAATAGAATGACATATAAAAAATTCCTAAAAATCAAATAAAATATAGATAAAAAGTATAAAAAAATATGTACGTAAGAATGTTTCTAAACATGATCTGCAGTTAATATTGAATTATGGTGATATGTTATCTACTTATATGGTTAGATGGGGGGAATTTTAAAGCTAAATATTACCAGAAAAAATAGTCATGAAGTGATAAAAATAGAACCTATTAGTGGTCACAATATTTACTTTTGTGGATGAGGACGAAAAAACTATATATATGTATATCTGAGGAGGAGGAGGAAACAATACATCCAGGGGCCCCCATTATGGAGCAAACCCCTCTTACACACCCGGCTACAACATCCCGGTACGCAATAGGAACACCGCATTGAGGGAACAGGAAGGCCACGAGGGCACTATGAAAACCCAGGGGGGTTTTGAGAAAACTGGGAAGACAGACCTCCAAGAAACTGGAATCAGTGGAGACCACCCAGAAGGAATGGATGGAGACCGTACCGTCCGTACTGGAAACAACCCAGGGGAGGAGGAGGTTGGAATCACAGAGGGCCAACAAACAACTACCCAAGACCGTATATGGGGAGAGAGAACTATGGAGAAAGAAGACCAGAAGGCTACCCACCAACCACCCACCCAACCTCACCAGACAGGGGACAAGGAAGTCAGAATCACCAGAGGGGACCACAGGACTATACTCCGAACTACCCAATAGGGGAAAACGGAAGAGAGGCAAACGCGGAGGGAAGAAAAGGAAAAAGGAGGAGAGAATATTAGGAGCAGGCATTTACAACTTAAGCAACACTGAACTTGCAAAGGAAGAACTCCATATTTTAGACCTAGGATTAAAATATGCACCAGAAAAACCATTGGATGACTTTGAGGTGTACATTGATCTGCAAAAATTTATGAGGACGCTAAACATTAAAAGATGTTTTGCTACACAGAATACATACCAGAAAGATGGGGAACCACAGGATTATATACACACTAAATTGAGGAATAAATCCACCTTCAACCCCAGACCCCCAGGGGGAGACTGTGTGGGGGCTTTTAGAAGAATGGTGAAAGAAGATTTGAGGGGACTCGAAAAAAACAAAGGGTGTAATAATAAAAATGGCCACATATGGCAAAAAATCAAAGCATTGGGCAAAAAGAAAGATTTAGTGATCAGACCAGCAGACAAAGGAGGGGGCCTGGTTATATTAGACAAAAAAGATTATCTGGAGGAGATGGAGAACCTTTTGAAAGTACCAGATACATATAAAAAACTACAGAAGAATCCTAAGAAGAAGCTCATGAGGAAACTAAAGGAATTAGTGAAAAAAGGAAAAACCAGGGGCATACTAAATAAAAAAGAGGCTAAATATCTAGTACCGGAAGCTACAAAAACACTGATCATTTACTATGTCCCCAAGATTCACAAAAGAATGGACAAACCACCAGGCCGACCCATAATCAATGGAATTGATTCACTATTTGCTAGATTGGGAGAATATCTAGACCAATTTTTAAAACCTCTGTTAAAGATGGGGAAATCATACCTGAGGGATAGCTTACAACTAATTAATGAATTACGCACAATAAGTAAATTGGAGGATTGTTTTTTGGCCACAATAGATGTCAACTCCCTTTAAACAAGCATAAAACAAACAGATGGACTAAAAGGAGTGGAAAAAGCTCTGCATGAAAGGACAGGAATGAAACAAACACAAATTGACTTCATATTGGAAGGACTAAAACTATGTATGGAATCAAACTATTTCTGGCATGAAAAAGAATACTACATCCAAACAAAAGGGGTAGCCATGGGAGCACGCTAAGCACCCAGCGTAGCCAACCTATTTATGGACTTATGGGAAGAGGAGCATATATACTAGAATTTACATCCAGCCTTAAAATATTATAAAAGGTACATTGATGATGTATTCATTATTTGGGAAGGTGATGAGGAGTCATTAAAGTCATTCATGACAAATATGAACAATAATAAATATGGGTTAAGTTTCACAGGAAAATATGACAAACAGCAAGTTGAATATTTAGACCTCAAAATAGAAATCAGAAATGATACATTATGCACTAAAATGTACTTCAAACCCACGGATAAAAATGGGTATATACCGAGATCCAGTTGCCACCATCCAAAGTGGAAAAACAACATCCCAAAGGGTC
Organism: Glandirana rugosa; assembly: GCA_018402905.1. NCBI lineage: Eukaryota > Metazoa > Chordata > Amphibia > Anura > Ranidae > Glandirana > Glandirana rugosa. The sequence goes on along the minus strand of BLSH010492648.1, from coordinate 51,638 downwards.
AACTGATGCGACTTAGAAGGAACTGCGATAGATTGGAGGACTTCCAGGCCCAAGCGGACCTTCTAATTAAAAAATTTGTGGAAAAGGGGTACCAAGAAGCAACCCTGTTGAAAACCAAAACAGAGGTTGCCCATATAGACAGAAGACAGATTCTGGAGACAAAGAAAAAACGTGACCCTTACCACAATAATCAAACACCCACTTTTATTATGGGTTTTAATAAAGATTATAAAAAGGTGGAAAAAATCGTTAAAAAATACTGGCCCATCCTAAAAATGGACAAAACCTTGAACAAACTTCTCCCAAAAAAAACAAGATTTATATACAGAAAGGTGCCAACATTGAGGAATTACTTGGTGCACAATGTTATTAACCCTCCCAAAGAAGTAAAACTGTTTCAGGACATGAAAGGGTTCTTTAGATGCCGTAAGTGTTTACCATGCCTAACTGTTGAGAGCCAAGCCAGGAAAAAAGTGACAATGGAAAACAATACAAAATACAGCAATTCATTACATGTAACAGCACACATGTCACATACATAATTGAATGCCCATGTCGGCTGTTATACGTGGGGAGAACCACCAGACCCTTACATAAAAGAATCAGGGAGCATATTAATAACATAAAAAAAGGGTTCCCTAAACACAGCCTCTCAAGGCACTTCAAGGAGGTGCATAATAAGGATCCCTCAGTCATGACATTCTATGGGATTGATATGATCAAGGATCACTGGAGAGGAGGGAATAAGAAGATCAAAGTATCACAGAACGAGACAATGTGGATATATCGTTTAAGGAGTATGGCCTCTAGGGGGCTCAACATTGATATTGATTCATCTCGGATTTTTAATAATATGGATTCAGGATAAAAGATGCTTTAGAAACAAGTATTGCACGCCATATAGGCCCTACGAATACCCCCGATATCTAAAATCATAATCTTGAACAAATAATCTTTTATTTATAACAAGCAATCCTTTGGTCTCAAATAAGACTCAAAATGAACAGGATACCCCCCAACAAAATAGCAACATGCAATCTTACCTGATAAAAGCCCTACACACCATCGGCTCATCAGATATACATATATATCGTTTTTTCGTCCTCATCCACAAAAGTAAATATTGTGACCACTAATAGGTTCTATTTTTATCACTTCATGACTATTTTTTCTGGTAATATTTAGCTTTAAAATTCCCCCCATCTAACCATATAAGTAGATAACATATCACCATAATTCAATATTAACTGCAGATCATGTTTAGAAACATTCTTACGTACATATTTTTTTATACTTTTTATCTATATTTTATTTGATTTTTAGGAATTTTTTATATGTCATTCTATTAAAAATGGCGAGGCAATGTAAGAGTAATGGTTTTGTTATATTATATGTGGTTTTATAATAGTTTTTTTTTTTTTAAAACTGACTATCCTAAAAGTTTTACAGGGTAGAAGCTGTCTTTGGTGGCTTTGGGCCCGAGCGGAGATTTCATTTAATAGTAATTAAGGAGGTTATTACACTTAACCACTGGGGACATATGTGCTACTAATGAAATAAGCTATTTAATAAGCACTATATGCAATTGTCTTTAGATCGCTATACAATGCACATACGGAATTGGCTTACATCGCAACATATTACACATAGATATATACCCCAATCAAGTAATATACAACACATTTGTTTGGATGCTACTCAATTAAAATAAAGTTGCAGTGGAATAACACATTAATAATGCCTGGGACCCGCTCCCCGTGAGACAGCTATTTAACCATGGTGCATGTGATGGTCTGGCAGCACCTCAGAAGACGTCATTGGACGAAACGTGTCAGTTGATACCAGACCAACGCATCGCGTCACTTCCGGTTTCGCATTAGCCGCTGCTGGAACGCAAGCCCACAGGAAGGAAGCATGTGAGGCTTTTTCAAAAGGACTGTAGTTGAAACGGCAGCAAGCGAGGGAGTGAGTCAGGAAGCAGTGACTGCGGGATTTGCTAAATAGGAAAACGGTTTATGTACAAAAACTTTTTATACAATAACAGCTTACTGATTATTGGTTTACACTATGGAGTTATTCCTTCTCTCTTTCAACGTGGATGCCAACATCATACCTGGAGGACACTGGTAAATATTTACTTTGGATCAGAACACACACCTGAAAAGAGGGACTGAACATTTGGAAGCAAGATCAAGCATCCAGGACCCCGCATTACCTGCCTAGACAGGCGCCTCTGCGCTTTACCCCTGTGTGGGGTGGCGCTGTCCGGTAAGCAGGGTGTTCAAAGGGGAGCATGCGTGACTCACAAAAAGAAAGTCGGTGGAATCTCAAAGAATCTGCCTATAGGATTCACTTTAAGGACACTTGATTAATTTTAATATATTATTTATTTGTCTATGTCATTATCCATTACATATTTGCTACTGTTTAGATTAAGCCATTTGTGTGTTTATCACAAAACTTGCACGGATCAGGAAGCACTGGGATACAATTCCCAATTTGTATACACACCAAGACAACTTGATGAATTTTTAAAATACATTTAATGAAGGTTGTAGGTCAGCATATTGATTGTGATTGACAGCAGCAATATCAAGCACATTTAGCACGTGTGGGCACTTTAAAATATTTATTATATAATATATCTTTGTATGGTTTATTTATATGATATTTTTATGATATTCTCCAAGATATAAAAATTGGGATATTGTTTGTAGCCAACACTAAGATATTAATCAAATTCACTATTTATTATTTTAATTTATTCACAAATACACATACAAAATCACACTAATCGTAAAATTTCTAAGGGCAGCGCCAACCCAGCTTAAAAATATTTGTTCCCATAAACTTCTTGCATTATTTCTATTGTTACATTGTAATATAAAATGAAATCATTCAACTCACCATAATGCAGAATCAGTGGGAGCCCTGAGTGTGTCACTTGCAAAGTCACCTGCCAACAGATGCCATCAGGTGTCCCCAGCGGAGTCCCTCCTTACACATCAGGTGCCCCCAGCAGAGTCCCTCTAAGAGGGAGAGAGAGAGAGATGAGCACAGAGGGACTACAACTCCCAGCAGGTCATAGAGGGGCAAGGGGGCAGCAAGGAAGAATCCGAGAAATAGACAGAAATAACAGAGGAACTACAAATACCAGCATTTCAGAGAGAGGGAGAGGGGAGAGAGAGAGACACACAGAGAAGAGGGAGAGAGAGAGAGAGAGAGAGAGAGAGGGGGAGAGCGAGCACAGAGGGACTACAACTCCAAGTTCCTCTTGTTATTTCTCAGATTCTTTCTTGTGCCTGCCCCCTTCCCCCTCTCTCTCTGACGTGCTGGGTGTTGTGGTCCCTCTGTGCTTTCTCTCCCCCTCTCTCTCTGATGTGCTGGGAGTTGTAGTCCCTCTGTGCTTTCTCTCCCTGACGTGCTGGGATTTATAGTCCCTCTGTGCTTTCTCTCCCCCCTCTCTGACGTGCTGGTAGTTGTAGTCCCTTTGTACTTTCTCTCTTCCATGCACTAGCCGCACATGCGCAATGTCTCTGCAGCCTTCAGAATGCGGCGGCCCTATAATGGATGTCACATGTCCTGCGTTAGCGGGATTGGACTAGAGTGACATCCATCATAGGTGCCTCATCAATCTGCAAATGGCCGCTCACTCGGGGCTATTAATAGTTTTTGACTGCCCCAAGACCCGGGGCTTATCGGGGGCCCACTCTGGGCTCCAACACCCCCCCACCCCAATGCCTCTGGTGACAGATCCTGGCTGGCTGCATTGTTTATTATTTCTACACTTGGGGCAGTGATCAAGGACATTGGAGCAGACTGACACTGCAGTCTGTGAGTATACATGCACTGTGACAGGCTGCTATATTCTCACAGGCTGCAGCAACAGTTATCTCTGCTCTCAAAGCCGATCTGTATGAGAGCAGAGAGAACCGATGTTTACTTTCAATTTCTATTGTTTATCACATGATTGCTGTGATTGGAAAGAGCAATTACATGGTACAAAACCATGTGATCACCCGGACACAGCAGTTATGTGATCCGCTGTGTCCGGTAGACTAGGGTGACCACATGTCCCGGATTGCCCGGGACAGTCCTGCATTTTGCAGGTCTGTCCAGGGTCCCTCACCTTAATTCTGGGACAATACAGTGTCCCCGAATGAAACTGACACAGCCACCCTAAAGATGAGCCAACGATAGAATCTGTCGTTCCTTTCCCTCCTGCACGGCTATCAGGGTGCACTAAAAGCTGGTAGTTAAGGAGCAGGGCCAGGAAGCCAGCCGTGACGTCTTTAACAATGGATGAGTTATTAGCTGTCAATGGACTTCCCAGCTGACAGCTGAATAAAAAAAATAAAAAAAGTGAAAAAATGGCGTGGGGTTCCCCCAAAATCCATACCAGACCCTTGCTCAGATAAGGGCCCGGTATGGATTTTGGGGAGGACCAACGCAGTTTTTTCTTTAGTTTTTTTTTCAACAGCCGGGTGCTGGCAATTGCAACCACGAGCCAATTTAAATATGATTTGACTATTTTTTCTCTTTAGAAATTTCATTTTTGCTGCAGAATGTTCTATGCATGCTACAGATGTGCCACTTTACAAGCAGACTAAGGGGACCCCTTAAGCACTATATTTAAAAGGAATTTTTTGTTTTTATTTTTGCATTTTAACCACTTCAGCCCGGGAAGGATTTACCCCCTTCCTGACCAGAGCACTTTCTGCGATATGGTACTGCATCGCTTTAACTGACAATTGCGGAGTCGTGCAACGTTGTACCCAAACAAAATTGATGTCCTTTTTTCCTTTTCAAATAGGGCTTTCTTTTGGTGGTATTTGATCACCTCTGCGGGATTTATGTTTTGCACTATAAACAAACAAAGAGCGACAATTTTGAAAATAAAACTTTTTTTTTACTTTTTGCTCTAATACATATCCAAAAAAATATATAAAAATAAAATGTATTCATCAGTTTAGGCCAATATATATTTTTCTACATATTTTTGGTAAAATCGCAATAGGCGTATATTGATTGGGTTGCACAAAAGTTATCGTGTCTACAAACAACGGGAATAGATTTTTGCCATTTTTTTTATTATTTAATTTTTTTTACTAGTCATGGCAGCGATCTGCGATTTGTATCAGGACTGCAACATTGCCACAGACAGATTGGACACTTTTGACACTTTTTTGGGACCAATGGGACCCATTTTGGGACCCATTTATACATCGATCAGAGATTTAAATAGCCACTGATTACTGTATAAATGTTATTGGCAGGGAAGGGGGTTAAACTCAAGGGGGCGATCAAGGAGTTAAATGTGTTCCCTCACTGTGTTATAACTGTATGGAGACTGGGCTGGCAGGGACATGACAGATCTGACTGTTCCCGATCACCTGGAACAGTAGATCAGTGTCATGTCCCCTGACAGAACCGGGATCTGCCGTGTTTACATCGGCAGATCCCCGTTCTGCTTCTGTATTAGCCGATCATGGGTCACCGGTGGACATTGAGTCTGCCCGACCCGCAGACACTCTCACGAATCGTGCGGCGGCGTACGCTCGCCCACAAATCGCACATGTGCAGCCGACGTACCATGACGGCAGTTTGTGCAAAACTGCGGTGGCTGGTCAGCAAGCGGTTAAGCATCATTAAAGTCATTGCTGCTGTAAAAACGATTGCTTTTAAAAAATAGTTTTGCATTGATACATGTCCCCCAGGGCAGTACCCGGACCCTCATACCCCTTTTATGGCCAATTACTTGCATATAAGCCTTAAAAATGGGCATTTTTGATTTTTCCTGTTCGGCTCCCATAAACTTCAATGGGGTTCGCCGTTCGAGTTAGAACTTTTCCCCCGTTCGGGAGTTCTGATGCTGCTGTGTTTATAGCAATCTCAAGCATACTTTCGATGCAGTGCACTCACGAAATTAAGTGTCCCTGAGAGGATGGGTGATGTACAAAGTATGTCACTGTCACTAAGTGACTTAGAGTTAAAGCAGGTGCACATTGTATACCACCTGTCTAAACTGGTGACCACTGTTTGCTTTTGTTTTTCCAAAAATTGGCTAAAAAAAGGATCAAAAATCATCTTTTTTTCGAAAGGGGGGTGTCCCTGAATGGCAGTTTGGAAATGTGGTCTCCTTACGGGGGACACACACCAATCACAGGGCTCCAGGTGCATGCTCTTTGAGCCGCACAGTAGCCTCTGATGCAGGAACGTCCAAAGATTATGTACTTGTCCTGGAAGGGAAGTGGTTAATAAGATATTTCTCATGCACAGCTTGAGCATACTTAGAAATACAACCCAAAACACATTCTGCTACTCCTCCTGAGTATGGGGATACCACATGTATGAGACTTTTTAATGTTTGAACTGATTATCTGCTGAATATTGTACAGTTGTATGCAAAAGTTTAGGAACGCCTGACAATTTCTATGATTGTCATTTATAAATATTTGGGTGTTTGGATCAGCAATTTCATTTTGATCTATCAAATAACTGAAGGACACGGTAATATTTCAGTAGTGAAATGAGGTTTATTGGATTAACAGAAAATGCGCAATATGTATCGAAACGAAATTAGACAGGTGCATAAATTTGGGCACCCCAACAGAAAAATCACATCAATATTTAGTAGAGCCTCCTTTAGCAGTAATAACAGCCTCTAGATGCTTCCTTAGCCTGTAATTAGTGTCTGGATTCTGGATGAGTGTATTTTGGACCATTCCTCCTTACAAAACATCTCCAGTTCAGTTAGGTTTGATGGTTGCCGAGCATGGACAGCTCGCTTCAAATCACCACAAATGTTTAATGATATTCAGGTTTGGAGACTGGGATGGCCATTCCAGAACATTGTACTTGTTCCTCTGCATAAATGCCCGAGTAGATTTTGAGCAGTGTTTTGGGTCGTTGTCTTGTTGAAATATCCAGCCTTGACGTAACTTTAACTTTGTGACTGATTCCTCAACATTATTCTCAAGCATCTGCTGATATTGTGTGGAATCCATGCGGCCCTCAACTTTAACCAGATTCCCAGTACTGGCACTGGCCACACAGCCCCACAGTATGATGGAACCTCCACCAAATTTTACTGTGGGTTGCAAGTGTTTTTCTTGGAACGCTGTGTTCTTTTGCCGCCATGAATAACTCCCCTTGTTATGTCCAAATAACTCAATCTTTGTCCAAATGTGCGTTTGCATACCTCAAGCGACTCCGTTTGTGGTGTGTGTGCAGAAAAGGCTTCTTTTGCATCACTTTTCTTTTGCATCACTTTCCCATACAGCTTCTCCCTGTGCAAAGTACGCTGAATTGTTGAACAATGCACAGTGACACCATCTGCAGCAAGTTTTTGACCGTTCTCACCATCCTTTGCCTTTGCCTCTCCAATATTTTATGTGGCCTGCCACTTCTGTACTTAACAAGAACTGTGGCTGTAGTCTTCCATTTCCTCACTATGTTCCTCACAGTGGACACTGACAGCTTATATCTCTGCAATAACTTTTTGTAGCCTTCCCCTAAACAATAATGTAGAACAATCTTTGTTTTCAGGTCATTTGATAGTTGTTTTGAGGCCCCCATGTTGCCACTCTTCAGAGGAGAGCCAAAGAGAACAACAACTTGCAATTGACCACCTTAAATACCTTTTCTCATGATTGGATGCACCTGTCTATGAAGTTCAAGGCTTAATGAGCTCACCAAACCAATTGTGCGTTCCAATTAATCCGTGCTAAGTAGTTACAGGTATTCAAATCAACAAAATGACAAGAGTGCCCAAATGTATGCAACTGTCTAATTTCGTTTTGATGCATATTGCACATTTTCTGTTAATCCAATAAACCTCATTTCACTACTGAAATATTACTGTGTCCTTCGGTTATTTGATAGATCAAAATAAAATTGCTGATCCAAACATCCAAATATTTATAAATGACAATCATGGAAATTGTCAGGGGTTCCTAAACTTTCCTAAACGTTTGCATACAACTGTATCTTGTGTATCTTGTATACAAAAATCAACCAGTTGTATCAAAAACAGTAGACTGTAATGGTCAGGGAATATAGTGTCACTGGTAGCAGGCCCCATAACTATAAGCCAAGCAAACCTAGCCTACTGTTACATGGTTGCCCATAGGAATACCATGTTCACTGGCCAGGAAGTACAAGAAGTTGAACAAAGGGTCAACACAAGTTCCTGTGGTTTTAGGAGTACAGTTGTCCACAGGGGATGGCTGGAACTGGTGTTTTCCAGGAATGTATTCAGTCAGATGTGCCGACGAGTCTGTTTACGCAGCAGACTAAAACGTGGTGAGCAAACAGGCAAAGGATCAGTCCAGATGGCAGGCAGAAACGTAATCAATAAACAGGCAAGCGTCAGTACAGGCGGCAGGCACAGGCAACACTACACTGGTAGGGAGGTGTTTAGGAACAATGTTGCTGGCTGCACTAACTCTGGTGTCACTCTGTTCCCCATGACTAAGCTCCGGGGGGCAGAGTGAAACATGTTGGGGGCATGGCCTGGTTGGAGGCCAGGCTGAGGTCGCCACTCTACTCACCTCCCTTGGACATGTACCCTTGCAGGAGCTAGGGTGGGCTCCATCCCCTTTCAGCACTCCAAACAGCAGCTGTGGATGCACCGTTCATATACCCCCTCTCCACCAAGCCTAAGCGGCACACACATCTTTTTCAGGTCTGGTGACACTCTACTGATGTGGCAGTGACCAGATATATGTGCTACGCTGGTTTGTTGGCACTGGGGCTGGTGTGGTAGCAATCAGGAACACTCTTACTGGCTTATACTGGTCTGGTGACACTGGGACAGGTGTTGAGGCAATCAGGGATACTGTTCCGGGCTGCAGTGGCTGTAGTGACACTGGCACTGGTGTGGTAGTAATTAGAAACACTGTTGTTGGCATACTATGGTCAGGTGACACTGGGCCTGGCATGGCAGTGATCAAGAACATTTTTGCTAGCTTACACTGGTCTTGTGACACTGACGGGTGTAGCGGTGATCAAGAACACTGTTGCTGCCTGCACTAGTCCGGTGACACTGGGACTAGTGTGGCAGTGATCAGGAGCACTGTTTCTGGCTGCACTGGTCTGGTGACACTGTGACTGGTGTGGGGGTGACAATCAGAAACACTGATGATAACTGCATTGATCTGGCACACTGAGTGGTGTGGTGGGGATCAGAAACACTTACCCTGGGACTAATGTGGTAGCGTTTAGGAACACTGTTGCTCGCTGCACTGGTCTGGTAACACTGTGACTGGTGTGGCAGCAATCAGGAACATTGTAACTGGCTTACATTGCCCTGGTGACAATGGGACTTATGTGGTGGCGAAAAGGAACAATGTTGCTGACTGCACTTGTAAGGGGACTTGAATGGCCAGGTATTGATGCTAAAATGTGCACGTCTCCAACTCGCTTCTTCTTGGACAGGACAGTGACCCACTGTTGGTAGATAGAAGCCTTCGCCATACTGTGCTCAACTTCTTGCCATTGGCCTATCCCCAGCTATAAGAATGGAATGTCACACTTGAAATATGTTTTCCGCACTTTACTGATGTTCTTCAAAGATGGCAGTGACATGTAACATCACACTGACATACTGACAACTCCTTGGCAAACATTGCCATTGATAAGAGCAAACCTTCTGTAGCAGTTACTCAGGCACATAATGGCAGCAGGGGCGTAACTATAGGGGTTGCAGGGGTTGCAATTGCAACGTGACCCCATGCACCAGGGGGCCCATGTGCCTCCTCTTGTACACCTGGATAGGAGGAATGGAGGGGGTGGCATTTAGAGGAACTGATGTCCTACATTTTACTCCTAACGGAGGAGATTGGTACCTCTATTTGCTGCCCCACTGCCCTTCCTATCCAGTTCACTTTTCTTCTGCTGTCCCCGGGTCCGTGTGCTCCCTTGGTCCCCCCGCAGCACTGCCGTCTTCCCCCCTCCTCTCTCCAGCCAGCTGCTGTAGGAGATGTGTCATGATGGAGAGCCAGGCATGGGTCGGTAAATTTGTCATTTACCGGCTCCTTCCTTTTCTGAATGAACAGTCAGTGATTGGTACCAATCACTGACTCTGTTCATTCATAACTGATCGTAGTAAACTGTCTTTACTATACTTCAGTTTCTGAATGAATGGGAGGCTCGATACACAACTATTCCTGTCCATGCATTCTGTGCAGCTGAGGATACACAGATGGAGATTGAGGGCTGAGGTTTGTTTAGACTCCTGATTAGAGTTGAGCGAACTTCCAGAAGTCCGGGTTCTGCTGGTTCAGCCGAACTTTGGGACAAAGTCCGGGTTCGGGTCCGGACAGAACCCGAACTTTGTCCCGGACGCCGAACCCCATTGAAATCAATGGGAACCGAACTTTTAGGCACAAAAATGGCTGTAAAATAGTCCTGGAAAGTCCTAGAGGTCTGCAAAAGGAAGGAAATGGGGGTAAGGGTGGAACAAGTGACCTACAAAGAAATGGGGACAGGGAAATAACTTTAAATATTTAAAAAAAAATAAAAACATAAAAAAAGCAAAAATGGAGGTGGATGTAGACCATCTTCAAACTGCGTCAGAAAAGTATTAATTAACGGTAGAAGCCATATAACTGTTCTAAAATCATCTTCAAACTGTGTCAAAATAGTATAAATAAGCCGGGAGAACCCATATCACTGTTCTGCAAACATCTGGAAAATGTGTGTGTCACTTTAAATAAAACCGGGACTAACTGAACTACTGTTCTGCAAACATCTGGAAAGTCTGTGTGTCACTTTAAATATAACCGGGACTAACTGAACTACTGTTCTGCAAACATCTGTAAACTGTGTGTGTGTCACTTTAACTAAAACCGGGAGAAACCATACTACTGTTCTGCAAACATCTGGAAGCTGTGTGTGTCATTTTAAATATAACCGGGACTAACTGAACTACTGTTCTGCAAACATCTGTAAAGTCTGTGTGTCACTTTAAATATAACAGTAGTTATGTTAGTCCCGGTTTCATTTAAAGTGACACACAGACTTTCCAGATGTTTGCAGAACAGTAGTTCAGTTAGTCCCGGTTTCATTTAAAGTGACACACAGACTTCCAGGATCTCCAGACGTTTTCCTTCCTTTTACCCCCATTCCCACCCTGTTCACGGGATGTTTCTTTACCCCTGTCCCTTTATTCAAATTTATAAATTTTTTTTTATTTTTGTATTTTTTTCGTTTTTACCTCCACCTACATCTGGTAGAAGTTTGACCCAGACTTTTCATAATTAATTGCCATCTTCGGTATATTGACAAGATTTTAGTAGAAGTTTGACACAGTTTTATCATATTTATTCGGCCCTCTTGGGTATAGTGACAAGACGTTTGTAGACCTTTTACACACACAGTGAAATTTATTTTGGCCCTGATTGACTTGATGACAAGACGTTTGTAGACATTTGACACACACAGTGAAATTGATTTTGGCCCTCTTTGGTATGATGACAAGACGTTTGTAGACCTTCGACACACACAGTGAAATTTATATTGGCCCTGATTGACTTGATGACAAGACGTTTGTAGACCTTTCAGACACACAGTGAAATTTATATTGGCCCTGATTGACTTGATGACAAGACGTTTGTAG
>BLSH010492648.1:5949-31859 GCA_018402905.1 Glandirana rugosa | reverse complement strand
ACAGAATTTAATGAAAAGAACCTCTGTCCAACTGTTAAGCATGGGGGTGGATCAATCATGCTTTGGGGTTGTATTGCAGCCAGTGGCACAGGGAACATCTCACGAGTAGATGGAAAAATGGATTCAATAAAATTTCAGCAAATTTTGGATGGTAACTTGATGCAATCTGTGAAAAAGCTGAAGTTAAAGAGAGGATGGCTTCTACAAATGGATAATGATCCTAAACACACCTCGAAATCCACGGGGGATTATATCAAGAGGCGTAAACTGAAGGTTTTGCCATGGCCTTCACAATCTCCTGACCTCAACATAATTGAAAATCTATGGATAGACCTTAAAAGAGCAGTGCGTGACAGACAGCCCAGAAATCTCAAAGAACTGGAAGACTTTTGTAAGGAAGAATGGGCAAAGATACCTCAAACATGAATTGAAAGACTCTTGGCTGGCTACAAAAAGCGTTTACAAGCTGTGATACTTGCCAAAGAGGGCAGTACAAGATATTAACTCTGGAGGGTGCCCAAACTTTTGCAGACGCCGTTTTTTTGTTTTCTGTTATTTTGAAAGTGTAAATGATGGAAATAAAATCTAACTTTTGTTGACATATTATAAGAATGTCTAATCTGTAATTTTATGCCTTATGGAGATTTTTCCATCATTCCTTGGCTTCTTTATGCACATTAATACAAATTTTTACCTGGGGTGCCCAAACGTTCGATCCCCACTGTACATGCCCACGCCATGACACTACCACCACCATGCTTCACTGATGAGGTGGTATGCTTTGGATCATGAGCAGTTCCTTTCCTTCTCCAAGTTGATCTTGGTCTCATCTGACCATAGGATGTTGTTCCAGAACTGTGAAGGTTTTTTTAGATGTTGTTTGGCAAACTTTAATCTGGCCTTTCTGTTTTTGAGGCTTACCAATGGTTTACATCTTGTGGTGAACCCTCTGTATTCACTCTGGTGAAGTCTTCTCTTGATTGTTGACTTTGACACACATACACCTACCTCCTGGAAAGTGTTCTTGATCTGGCCAACTGTTGTGAAGGGTGTTTTCTTCACCAGGGAAAGAATTCTTCGGTCATCCACCACAGTTGTTTTCCGTGGTCTTCTGGGTCTTTTGGTGTTGCTGAGCTCACCGGTGCTTTTTTTCTTTTTAAGGATGTTCCAAACAGTTGATTTGGTCACACCTAATGTTTTTGCTATCTCTCTGATGGGTTTGTTTTGTTTTTTCAGCCTAATGATGGCTTGCTTCCCTGATAGTGACAGCTCTTTGGATCTCATATTGAGAGTTGACAGCAACAGATTCCAAATGCAAATAGCACACTTGAAATGAACTCTGGACCTTTTATCTGCTCCTTGTAAATGGCATAATGAGGGAATAACACACACCTGGCCATGGAACAGCTGAGCAGCCAATTTTCCCATTACTTTTGGTCCCTTAAAAGTGGGAGGCACATATACAAACTGTTGTAATTCCTTCACCGTTCACCTGATTTGGATGTAAATACCCTCAAATTAAAGCTGAAAGTCTGCAGTTAAAGCACGTCTTGTTCGTTTCATCTCAAATCCATTGTGGTGGTGTATAGAGCCAAAAAGAATTAGAATTGTGCATGCATCGTCACATGTCAAAACTTACCCATGAAGCTAGACCACAACATGTAGGCACTAAGGCCCGGGATGTTCCCCTGGGGCAAGCATGGGAAGATACACTGTTAAGATGATAATAACAATATTTAGTTTATTGTTTTGTTAAAGAAAACTAATCCTGATCTTACTGTTGTAGGTATTATTTTAATGCATTGCAGGTTATGATATTTATTTGTGTTATTGGATTATTAAGCAAAATTGTCTCTTGGTTAGTTTGTAAATTCAAAAAGAAAATAAAGTTGACATACCTAGTTGTATGTGTAAAAAGGTAAACAGCGCCCGCGGACCACTCAGTCCATATGGGCAATGATGCCAAAAGAGTAATGCAGCGGTGGGAAAAAGTGGCCAAAGAATGGCAGCGTATATTGCACACACGGTTCTTCAACACAGTTGATCCTAAAAAAAAAACATGTTTAACAGACACAAAAAAATGTATGTGTGAAGTGTATTAATATTAATGTAAAATATTATTGGACTTATTCTTACCAAAATGGGAGCCTGGCAAGGAGAGGGGAATACCTGATGGTATAGGTACTTTAATGTAGTTGACTTTGGATGTCACCCATCTGAATATACATAAAAGTAAATGAGAAAGCCAATGGTAAAAGTGAACGAATCTTTTATCAAATCTGTCACAGATATGTCAAAGATAAAAGATTGCTATTATTACATCACATTAAGAGAAATAACATTCACTTATTTAATATATCTGTAGGGTGATGCATATGTAAAATCTTTGAACTGTAAATGCAGACGCCGCCCTTCCTTTGAACAAGTGGGGGACTCCGGACAAGGTCATTCCCTTTCAAGTTGTTTACACTGGGGAGGGCGGGTATATAGATGTTGCCGACAACCCGTACAGCCAATCACCAGTGGAAGTCCGGAGTGACGAAACGCGTCGTGATTGGGCTGTATGGCAAGGCTCAACAAGCAGACATCACGTTCCCTCGTCTCCCCGCTGGACAGAGGAGAAGGGATTGCTGATAGCGCCGCTTTTAGGAGTCTGAACAAGCCTCAGGACGGCCGGCGTCCGCATATGATACCATGTACCTTTTACTGCGGTTTCTGGTAAGAGTTTAATACACAGGGGGGTCGTTTTTTTAACAGAATAAATGAGAAATAAATGTTTGATGCAGTTTTACACTATGTCCCAGCCTTTGTCTCTTACCCTATATATGGAGTTCTGAGTTGCACTGAAAAATGGACCGTTGCCACAACTAAGAGACCATTAAGTGCATGGATAGCACTAACAGGCGCTTTGGCTAGAGCATGAGAATGGCTGGCAAATAGTCGCGGTAAGAGTCCAACTTTAGGGGAGGTCGAGCACCTGCATTCTCACGTGGTGTATGGTGGTGGAGCTCCTATGGAAAAATCTCCAAGAGTGTGATGTTGCAGAGACGGACCTGTTTTTATATATCCATATAGTCAGGGACTGTCACTTATCACAGAGTGCGGGTTGTTTATTTCTTGTTTTTCTATGTCTTATTTTATTTTTATTTTGTATTGTGTGATAGCCCTGCTTATGTCCTACGGATATAATTTTAATTTGACCCATTTCGTTATTTTAAGTGGCTGCTACATTCAGTTAAAGTTGCTGGATGCTTATTTCAAATCTTTAGTGGCGCGGGTTTGAGATCTACTCTAGTGAGTGTGTCAGGTTTTAGATCTTATTCTGTTCTATTAATTCTTCAATGGGACCATCTATATACATTCCTGTAGATACACTTCTTCTCTCCTCCAGCACAATCTTTCTTGCAGTTACCTCTCCTTCCTCTCTCCTGCACAACACTTCTCAAGCCTAGCTAACACATGATGAGGCCTGCCTCTGGCTCTGGCCAGGCCTTTCTGAACCGCCCATTACAGGCAAGGGGTCGAGGACCCCTCCAGTGTAGCAAAAAGTACAAAGTGTGCTAGCTAGACTCGATGGACTACTACTCCCAGTCAGCCCCTTCTTCAGGTCCTGCCAGCCCTCCTGGCTGCAGCGACCTAACTCCACTGCCCGATGACACCGATGTCCCAACTGGCTCTTGCACCCTTCTCAGACTGTCTCTCTCTCTCCCCAATCTGCTCCGGTTTGCCTCTTCCAGCTTCCCTGGGTGTGTGTCACTCACTGTGACCTGGTGGATCCCACCTGGAGACTTGCCCGGCAGCACCACTCCATTGCTCTCTCCTGCTCCCTGGTCAAGACTCCCCATGGGATGTACTGAGGGGAGGGGTGCATTCCACTCCCGAGCCTCCAGACCCAAGGTCACCCCCCCCCACAGACTGGGGGCTCCCTCCAAGGTCTCTGCAACTTGTGCTCCATCTCCCAGTTCTTCCACCCAAACTCTCCTCCCTGACTGGACTGACCCCAGGTATTTAAGGAGGCCTGCCCCCTGCCAATCCAGATTGGGGACTGGTCAGAGCTCCCCAAACACCCCAGGGAGCTCCACCTCTCTTCCCCACCCTTTCTTCTAGAACCCTCTAGAAGCAAAGCGTAGGTATCCAAGAATTGTCACTGTCTGCGAGTCACCAGCCACTCCCTGAGCCACTCCCCTGCCCAGGATCAAAACAATCTGGCCTGACTAAATTTACCTCAGCTAACAAAATCCTGTTAGCTGAGTCCTCATCCAAGTTTGGTCCCTTTTTCCCCTCCCCTTTTAACTTATGGGGTGTCCTTGCTCCTGGACCCAGGAGCCATTTTTTGTTCAATATTTTCCCAACTGGGGACTAGCTTTCCCTCTCCCTGTCAAGATGTGAGTGTCAGGGGATCTGATCACCCATTGGCTATAGGTGGTGGCCCTGGTCTGGCTGTTTATAAAGAGTTGATTGCTTTGAGAGGGGGTTTTACTGTGCCCCTTGGGTTCAGCACCGACTCTGGTCTATCTCCCAGTTCTTCTGATGAGGTCCCCAAGGAAAAAGATCCCCCCGTTTCCCACTTCTCCTGATAAGTACTGTCCTCAGGGGATGACCACTCCCCTAGGTGTTCTGTGGACCCAAATTCAGCCAGTAGTTCGGCTCACTGGAGGGCTCACCCCCTCCAACACTGACTCCGGCTGAACAGGGATAGCTATGGGCATGGATTTGGCCTGGCATTTCAGGGACCTCTAGCTCCTGCATGGCAGTACTTACAGTCACTGAGACCCTGACCAGGTCACGAGCCACGACAACCTCCTCACTTCCTATGTCCTTGCTTTTCGTGGGGAGTCACCAGGTTGTGACTCCACTCCGCCTGTTGGGGATGGGTCAGGCCCATTCCAGCCTTCCGGGATGGTTGGAGATGGCAGAGTCCTCACCTAACAAAATCCTAACACCTAGCACCTACCTAAAGTAGAAGGCGCTACACTGGAAAGAAAATTGCACTGTCTATGGCTGGCCTAATGCACGGTCTATGGCAGGCCCTGGAGCACCAGACCAGTAGAAACCACCTGCAAAATTACCCAATTTTGGAAAGCAAGCGCTCCAAGGTATTTTCTGAAAGGCATGGTGAGTCTTTTGAAAATGTCATTTTTTGCCAAAAGCTTTTGAAAAATTCAGGAATGTGAAAATGTAATTTTTTAGTTGTCATTATATAAGATATTTTTAACACACAACATAAGCATACTTAGAAGTACACCCCAAAACGCATTCTGCTACTCCTCCTGTGTATGGCGATACCACATATACAAAACTTTTTCAAAGACTAGACAAGGACTAACCCATAAAGGGACCCAAAATCCAAGAACCACCTTCAGGCATCCAAGGGGGATAAATCACACATCTAACTTCTGACTACCTTTCACAATTCTGGAGGCCCTGGAGCACCAGGAGAGTGAAAAAACCCACAAAAGGTTTTTGGAGAGGAAACACCCCAAGGTGCTTTTTAAGAGGCATGGTGAACCTTTTGAAGACTTTATTTTTTGCCACAACTTTTTGAAAAATGCAGAAAGAAAATGAAAATGATTTTTTTACACAAAATTGTCAATTTAATAAGTTATTTATCACACACACAGCATGGGCATACTTAGAATTACATAAAAAACACATTCTGCTATTACTTCTGAGTATAAATATCTCATGTGCGAGACTTTTTCACTTTTTGGACTGATTACCTACCGGACATTGTATCTTTTGTATCACACAAAACAACCAAGTATATCAAAACCCATATACTGTACTAGTCACCTCTAAAAAAGTGAGCTTGGTGTAGAATAACTTATAGCAATCCCAGTTCCTATAAGCCAAGCTAGCCTAGCCTACTGGTACATGGCTACCCCCAGGAATGGGATGTTCACTGACCAGGAAGTACAGGAGACTGAAGAACAAAAATGTCCCTGTGGTTCCAGCAGTGCAGTTGTCCACAGGGGATGGCTGGGACTGGTGTCTCATAGGAGCATAGTCAGTCAGGTGTGCAGATGTGTCAGTTCAGGCCACAGCCAGAGACATGGTCAGCAAACAGCAAAGGATCAGTCCAGGCAACAGGCAGAAATGTGGTGTGACGTTATGCGAGGCACGACAATGGACGGGCGATACTTGTCGCCTCGCATGCAATTAATGTTAGGTTTCCGACCCGGATTTTGCCAGCCACCGTGACAGAGCTGATTCCGGCCCGGACTTTCTGGTCTACTCAGAGAGACTGACATCCATGCTGGATCTTTTCCCCTGAAAAGTGATCCCCACAAGCTAATCTCCCACACGTGGTGGAGTTCAGCGTGGCAACTTCCAAAGATGGAGGAATTGTTGAAGGCCCTGCTGCAATGCAGCAATGAAGGCCAATGCAGTGCAAAAGGAAACCAACTGACAAGTCACAGAAGCCGCTGCAGCACAACAGGCAGCTCTATAAGAGACTATTGCAGCTTAGCGATAGGTAGCGGAGGCCCTGCTGGAGTTTAAAAAGGGGCCCGCACCTCCTGTGACAGTGCAGCTAAGGTTGGTATGTACCACATGCAGAAGATGACACCTGCGGGTGACATGGAGGCCTACCTCACGACCTTTGAAAGAGTCGCTCTTCACGAAGGATGGCCAAAAGAACAATGGGCAGGGCTGCTAGCACCATTCTTGACCGGCAAACCCCAAAAAGCCTACTTCCATCTGGAAACAGATAATGCCCATGACTATTAGACTCTAAAGGCAGAGATAATCGTACCCCTGTGGGTCACCGTGGCAGTCCGGGCCCAACACTTGCATCAGTGGACCTATCGCACCAACAAGCCACCCCGTTCGCAGGTGTTTGACCCAGTTCACCCTACTAGGAAATGGCTACAGCCAGAGACTTTGCCAGGTCCCCAGATTGTGGAGCGGGTGGTCATGGACCGCCATCTGCAGGCGCTCCCTGCTGCTTTGAGGAAATGGGTCAGCCATGGGGACCCCAAAACTGCAAGGCAACTGATAGAACTCGTCGAGAGATACATGGCTGCAGAGGACGTGTTGCGCCCATCTGCACCCCATTCAAATGTCTCTAGAGTTGAAAGATCGCCTGGCTGACCCAGTAAGACTGTTTCAGGGTTCTGGGATGAGGGGAAATTTGATAAAACTGATACGGTTAAAGAGACTGGGGGCTCTAGACCTAGAGACTGGCCACAGAAGCCAGGAAGGTTTTGGGGACCCTTGAGAGGACTGGGTATAGGACACATACAGTGCTACCGATGCCATGCATTGGGTCATATTGCTGCCAATGGTCCCCTGAACGATGAACCCATGCAATGTAACAATGCTTATATGAAAATACGCATTTCTCTGTTTTCACGTCGCATGTATAGCATCATGCTCAAGTCTCATGGAGAAGCAAATGTGTGTGATCGATATTGACGGGAAACCCGTCACTGCGCTGCTTGACTCTGGTAGTGTGATAACATTAGTCAAAAGCAGCTGTGCAAATCTGGCCAGGTTACACCCTAGCACTGTCAGGGTCATTTGCATCCATGGGGACACTCGTGACTACCAGACTGCGCTGGTCGAGACTGACACGCCTTTCGGCAGAGTGA
The DNA here is from genome assembly GCA_018402905.1 of Glandirana rugosa. NCBI lineage: Eukaryota > Metazoa > Chordata > Amphibia > Anura > Ranidae > Glandirana > Glandirana rugosa. The sequence goes on along the minus strand of BLSH010492648.1, from coordinate 24,267 downwards.
CTCATTCAGTGGGAGTGGTACCTTCCCTGCTTCATGAAGCCCTAGTGGGGAGGGATTTTCCCCATTTTTGGAGGTTGTGGGAAGGCTCAGAGAGCCTGAAAGAAAGAGCCCTGCCTGCTGAGGAGGCACGGGAGTTCTCACCAAACCCTTTTTGCCAAATGGAAGGAGAGATTGGTGGCAGGACCGAGGAAGAAGGAGACCCTCTTTCTTTTCCTGTAATGGCTGGGGAGCCAGAGGAGCCGGAAGATAGCTCTCAGCAGATGGCTAATGTCACAGACCATGTCTCTGTCCCTGACCATGAGAGTGAACCAAATGTAGTCCGTGACTTAGAGGTCCAGAGAGAGGACTTCTGTACAGAACAACTACGGGATGTCACTCTCCTCAGAGCCAGAGAAATTGTGAAGGTGATGGATGGGGAACCGTTGGACCCTAATTGGGGGGGTGGCTTTTCCTTACATGGCGCTTAAAAATGATTTTTTGTATCAGGTGGTGAAACACGGAGAGGACGAACTGGAACAGCTAGTGGTTCGCAAACTCTACCACTGGATCTGGCCCACGGTCATGTAATGGGGGGACATCTGGGTATGGAGAAAACCAGGGAGAGGATAACCCAGAGATTCTTCTGGCTGGGGTTGTATGCAGACGTCAAAGAATACTGTGAGTCATACCCTGAGTGTCTAATGACACTTCATTTTCGTAGTCCCCTTGTCCCACTTCCCATAATTGAAGTGCCTTTTCGAGCGAATTGGCATGGATCTCGTGAAACCAGTAGTAAAATCTGCCCGGGAACACCAGCATATCCTGGTGATACTGGACTCTGCGACCCGCTATCCTGAGGCCATACCCTTGCGGAATACCTCCGCTAAGACTATCACCAAGGAACTGGCCTAGGTGTTTAACCGGGTGGGGATCCCTAAAGAAGTCTTGACAGATCAGGGTACCCCGTTCATGTCCACAGTGACCAGAGAATTGTGTAAATTGTATAAAATTTCCCATCTCCGTACCTCTGTTTACCACCCTCAAACTGATGGTCTGGAGGAAAGGTTTAACAAGACCCTCAAGAGTATGCTAAAAAAGGTGGTGGATAAAGATGGGCAAAATTGGGATTTTTTTTTGCTGCCGTACCTTATGTTTGCCATACGAGAGGTTCCGCAGGCGTCTACGTGGTATTCCCCCTTTGAACTCTTGTATGGTAGACATCCCCGGGGCTGCTAGATGTTGCAAAGGAGATGTGGGAGGGTGAGGCCACCCCATATAGAAGCGTCATAGAGCACGTCTCCTTGATGCAGGATCGAGTCGCAGCTGTCCTGTCCCTTGTACAAGAGCATACGGAGCAAGCCCAGGAGGCTCAGAGAAGGGTTTACTATCAGGGTGCCAAAACCCGAACTTTCCACCCCAGGGACAGAGTGCTTATGCTAGTCCCTAAATTCCTGTCAAAGTGGCAGGGTCCCTTTGAGATTAGGGAAAGAGTAAGGGAAGTAAACTACAACGTTTTCCAGCCTGGGAAAAGGAAACTGGAGCAGATTTTCCATGTTAATCTCCTAAAACCGTGGAAGGACAGGGAAACTTTATTGGCAGTGCCCACGCCCCAAAAGGAAAGGTTACCCCTAACCTTGGATGTTCCCATAACTGAGTCCTTGTCACTGACGCAATAAAATGATGTTAAGGAATTTGTCAGTAAATATAGAGACTTTTTCTCTTCCCTACCCGGACTGACCACTGTGCTACAACATGACATAATCACTGAACCCGGTGTCCGTGTAAATGTAAAACCCTACCGAATACCTAAGGCTAGACGAGAGGCAGTGGCGAGAGAAATAAAAACCATGCTGGATTTAGATGTGATAGAGACCTGTAGTACTGGTCCCAAAGCCCGATGGCACTATCCGGTTCTGTAACGATTTTAGGAAGCTGAATGAAGTGTCTAAATTTGACGCATACCCGATGCCTCGGGTTGGCGAACTTGTGGATAGGTTGGGAGGGACTTGGTACATAACAACCCTAGACCTAACTAAGGGATACTGGCAGATCCCCCTAACCGAGTCAGCAAAGGAAAAAGCGACCTTCTCTACCCCCGAGGGGTCCTTCCAATACAAACGAATGCTGTTTGGTTTGCATGGGGCCCCTGCATCCTTTCAGAGGATGATGGACAAGACTTTGAGGCCTCATCGGCCCGATGCAGCGGCCTATCTGGATGATGTCATCATCCACAGCCCAGATTGGGAATCGCATCTGCTCCGGGTGCAGGCAGTAGTAGATTCACTGAGGGTAGCAGGTTTAACAGCCAACCCGAAGAAGTGTGCCATAGGTCTCGAGGAGGCCAAATGCCTTGGTTATGTGATTGGTTGAGGTCTGATTAAGCCCCAAACCAATAAGATTGAGGCCATTCAAAACTGGCCCCAACTGGTGAACAAGAAACAGGTTCAGCCCTTCCTGGAGATTACAGGATATTACTGACGCTTCATCCCCCACTTTGCCACCATTGCTGTCCCTCTGACCAATCTGACAAAGGGTAGAGCATCAGGAATGGTTAAGTGGAATCCCAAAGCTGAAAGGGCCTTCCAGAAATTGAATCAAGCCCTTTGTGTACAGCCAGTGCTCATGACCCCGGACTTCACAAAGGAGTTTGACGTTCAAACCTCTGAGGTGGGACTAGGTGCTGTACTAGGTGCTGTTCTGTCCCAGATCAGGGACGGGAGGAGCACCCGGTCTTCTACATAATAAGGAAGCTAAATAGACATGAAAGGAATTATGCCATTGTGGAGAAGTGCCTGGCCATCAAGTGGGCCTTAGAGGCCCTAAAATACTACCTGCTGGGAAGGTCATTCAGGCTAGTCACCAAACATGCCCCACTTAAGTGGATATGTAACAACCGGGAGAAAAATAGCCGGATGACTAGGTGGATCTTTAATTTCTCAGTGGAACACCAGACTGGAAGACTCCAAAATAACGCACATGGTCTTTCCCGGGCCCACTGCAAGTCAGAACAGTTGCTCCGCCCCAGGGGCTTGAGCAGAGGGGGTATATGTAACATTATGCGAGGCACGGCAATGAACGGGCGATACTTGTCGCCTCGCATGCGATCATTTTGAGGCGACTAGCGGGAGTCCGACCCGGGTTTTGACAGCCACCGTGACAGAGCTGGTTCTGGCCCGGTATTTCTAGTCTACTCAAACCACTCTCCATCTGCATTTAATGATCAGGAAGAGATCTGACTGGAGCTCAATCCTGGATCTCAGAGGGAGAAAGCTGAGAGAGCTCTGTGTGCTAATTTGGACTCTAAAAACAAGGTTTACAATGTGCTTATGTTTTGTGGGTGTAGGGGACAGCCCCACACTGTATAGAGAGGAATCTCATTGTTTAGTGTAGCGCCAGACGGCAAGGTTTTGTTTTCTGTTTCTGTTTTTGTTTTGATCTTACAAACCTGTAAAAATAAACCTGGCAAGCCGCCAGACTTTAAAGAGACCCCTGAAAAGTGATCCCCACAAGCTAATCTCCCACAGTGGTCAGTAAACAGGCCAATGTCAGGCAACACTGTACTGGTGTAGCAGTGAACATTGTTGCTGGCTGCACTGGTCTGGTGACACTGGGACTGGTGTGGCAACAATCAGGAACACTGTTTCTGGCTTACACTGGTGTGGTGACACTGCAACTGATGTAATGGTGGCCAGGGATGCTGTGACTGGTGTGGCAGTAATTAGGGACAATATGACTGATGTGGCAATGAATAGGGACACTGTAACGCTTATGGCAGTGATTAGGGAGAATATGACTGTCATGGTGGTGATCAGAGACACTGTAACTGGTGTGGCGGTGATTACAGACAATATAACTGATGTGGCGGTGATTAGGGACAATATGACTGGTGTGGCAGTGATCAGGGAAATTGTGACTGGTGTGGGAGTGATCAGGAACAATATGACTGGTGTGGCTATGATTAGGGGCAAAATGACTGGTGCAGCGATGATCAGGGACACTGGCACTGGTGTGATGGTGATAAGGGACAACAACTGTTGAGGCGGTGATTAGGGACAATGACTGGCAGCACTGGTCTGGTGACATTGTTGTGGCGGTGATCAGAGAAATAATGGCTAGTGGCACCGACATACAGTGATATCAGGGCAGCCAGCCATTATACATAATCCCTGCCACAGCGGTACAATGTCACCACAGTGTAAAATATGTATAAATATATATATTTTTTTACATCCTGTCACCAGAGCAGTGCAGTGTTACCACAGTAACACTGATTGATTAGATTGGGTTTTTCTTTTTCTTTTTTTGTGCACTATTATTATTGTTATTATTATTATTATACAGCAGGGGTAATGAATTAAAATTCACTGAAGTCTGATCAGTAACATTTTCTCCCAACAGAGGTCAAAACCTCATAATTGTTCTGTGACTCAGATCCTTCACATCATAACCCCCTTTTACATCAATCCCCTCTTTACATCATAGCCCCCCTTTACTTCATAGTAGCATGTCCTTATATCACAGTCCCCCTTTACATCATATTGCTTCTCTTTATATTACAGTCCCCCCTATACAATACAGCCCACCTTTACATCGGCGTCCCCACCTTTATATTGCAGTCCCTCCTTTTACATCAAAGTCCCTCTTCACATCATAAACCCCTTTACATCACAGCCACCCATTTGCATCACAGTCCCCCCATTTACATTGCAGTGCTCCCCTTAATATCACATCCCACCTTACATCACAGTGCTCTCCTTTATATCACAGCCCACCTTACATCACAGTCCTCCCCTTTACATTACGGTCCTCTTTACTTTGCAGCCCCCCCTTTAAATTGCAACCCCATTACATTGCAGCGCCCACCTTTAAAATGCTCAAGATGTCTTAAAGGAAACCTGTCCTAAAGGAAAAATGGGGACTACTATTATCACTGTAGTGCTGCCCCCTTGAGGGTTGCTTAAGAAATCAATCCCCCTTGGTCTCCAAAACTCTGAGAGTCCTCCAACAGCCCTGACACTCTGGGTTCACTCATATTGCAAGGTTATTGTTAGTTCACAATTATATAATAGTTGAGACCACACCAACTTCTAAGTTTAACATGTTTACTTAATTGCAAAAGATAAGAGCTTTAGCATAAGAACTCCCTTCTTCAAAGGCAATAATAACAGTTAAGAGTCACAATGAAGAATCATAAAGTCTAAACTTAGATTGAAAATATTGTATTATATAATGGGAATTAATGAATAAAAATATCCATCTTCCCCTTAAACTTTTGCAGCGCCCTCCTAGTTTTGGTGTTAGTGAGTGTATATAGTTTTGGCTTTCTCTGCTTAACAGGAGAGCAGATAGGTACATTTAGATGCTGTCTGCTTATCAGAGAGCCTTGATTTGAGTACGGTCTGCTCAGTGTGCCCTGGTGCTGATTCATGTGGTCTGGAAAGTTTTACACTGTCCAGTAGTATGGGCTTCTATTGGACAGTGGGAGGAAAACCCAGCCAGTGGCAGCAGGTGTATGTGGATGCAGTTCTTACCAATTACCAGGGGAAGTGCCCCACTGCATTTTGGGTGACTGTATCCATATAAAAAGGGAGCACATGGGCTCAAGGTCAGGAGTTCCTGCCCACCCAGACCTCAGGGGTGGAGGTGTGTGTTCAGCTCCTGTCTGCTAGGCCTAGGGTCTATCTAGGAGGCTGTTGGATGGCTGAGGCCTAGTTGGAGTTGCTGAAGCTACAGCCCAGAGTTCCTCTGCAAGCTGACAGAGGGTGCACGTCCTTGGATCCTGTCTGGTATCACAGTAGGGTTGCCACCTCATCCCTTTAATCCAGGACACATGTTAATTACACAGGTTCTGTGGCTGATTAAGTTGGTAAATAAACTCACTTAGTGCCTTATGTGCAATCAATTAGCCACAGATGTAATGTAATTCATATGTGTCCCAGATTAAAGGGATGATGTGGCAACCCTATATCACAGTGGCAAAGTGTCGCTTGGAGGTTGAAATAGAGCTGCCGGCTGTCCTGGGACATGGTGTGAGTACAGACCCCAAAAAGGGATCCCTGAGACTGAGTTGCTAGAATCCCCTTCCTGCTCCTCATAGTCAGCTAACTGGGTGTGTGAGCTAGAAAGGAGACACTGGTGAGTGTCCTGAAGAAACAAAGTTCGGCTTATCCTCTTCTGCTTAAAAAAGGACTTGTTTCACTTGGATCAGTTTGCTACTTGTGTCACTGGGATCAGTCAGCTATGTAGTGCCACTGACAGTCTGCTATATAGAGCTAAGAAGAAGTTGTCCTCGCTTGGAGTTAGTTAATTTGGAGTATCCTATCCATTCCCTTCTCCTATCCATGTTCTACAATAAAGCATCAAAACTCATCCCCTAGACTGGTCATTGGAGTAATGAGCGGGATTGTGTGTATGTACCTGACAGTGTGAAAATGTGTTGTGACTGGCTGCAGGATAATCAGAGGGAGGCCCAAGTCAAATAAATCAGAAGCTCCTTCGGGGTACCGCTACACTTTCTTTAGCAACTGTAACCAATGTACATCATCAATCTTCCCATTGAGCTTAATAAAATATCCTGCGGTCAGAGAAGGTACAGAATATTATGATTATTTACGTGTTGAAGTAAATAGGTATTAATAAGTTTTCTATACTTAGGTATCAATATATATATATATATATATATATATATGATAATTGACAATATCTGGATATGGCGCTGCTTTAGGTGACTAGATTGTCCTCAGTAACTCCACATGTATGGGTGTCTGTCAATTTCATAGAGAACCGATCCCTACCATTATCATAAGGTACATAGAAAGTGTAGTTATTATTAGCTGGTTGCAAGCAAAGGTGCTATTGATCCAAATATTTGGTGTGCAAATGTGCAAAAATAAATGAAAATGGGTTATAAATATAATGTGTGCAATAAAACTAGAGTGATATTTATCATTTGGTTAAAAACCTGTGTACATAAACAAATGTGGTGTGAAATATGTGATCACAAATATATAATATTCAAAGTTGGTTAAATTGTGCTAAAAACAACATATTTCAAGGGAAATTCAAAACTTGCAATATTGCCTACCCACCCCTAGGTGGATCTGTATTATCCTGTTATTGGCTGAGAGTTCATAGATGTAACCCAATTCATATATCAATAGTTCAATAATTGACAATTATTAATTCCCCCAAAGTGCTCGGTGCTTCAAGGTATCTCGTTCCAGTCTTTTAAATCCAGAAGATTATTGAGTGTCTCCAAAAAGTGCCTGATGTGGGTCACACGTGCTCCCCTCAAGGTCCCCTCCTTACCAGAGCGCACTACCCCTTCAGGGGTGAAGTGCCTAGAAGTATCCTCGATGTTGGTTCTGGTCCTGCTCCAGGGACGATCCCACTCTCAGTTTCAGATCCCAAGGAAAAAAAGGAGGCCCATAGCATTATATGTAAAATGAATATAACCTCACTTTATTCATCACTTTTGGGTTATATGTAAAAAACAAATTTAAAATGCGGCATAAATTACATAAAAACCGTCCTCCAATGTCACAGTGCCTGGTTGAGCTTGGTGAACACAACCTCCCGTAGATAAAGTCCTGTTAACTTCCTGTACACCTTGGTTGCATTCCACCAACTTGCTCCCAAACGATCGGATGTGAGGAACGGACATAAAGCTAGGTACTGGCTGACGCGTTTTGTCATCAACGTTCTCAAAGAACGCCTTTGAGAACGTCGATGACGAAACACATCAGGTGGTACCTAGCTTTACGTCCATTCGTCACATCCGGTCGTTTGGGAGCAAGTTGGTGGAACGCAACCAAGGTGTACAGGAAGTACACAGGACTTTATCTACGGGAGGTTGCGTTCACCAAGCTCAACCAGGCACTGTGACATTGGAGAATGGTTTTCATGTAATTTATGCCGCATTTTAAATTTGTTTTTTACATATAACCCAAAAGTGACGAATAAAGTGAGGCTATATTAATTTTACATATCACGCTATGGGCCTCCTTTTTTTCCTTGGGATCTGACACTGAGAGTGGGATCGTCCCTGGAGCAGGACCAGAACCAACATCGAGGATACTTCTAGGCACTTCACCCCTGCAGGGATAGTGCGCTCTGGTAAGGAGGGGACCTTGAGGGGAGCACGTGTGAACCACATCAGGCACTTTTTGGAGACACTCAATAATATTCTGGATTTAAAAGACTGGAACGAGATACCTTGAAGCACCGAGCACTTTGGGGGAATTTATAATTGTCAATTATTGAACTATTGATATATGAATTGGGTTACATCTATGAACTCTCAGCCAATAACAGGATAATACAGATCCACCTAGGGGTGGGTAGGCAATATTGCAAGCTTTGAATTTCCCTTGAAATATGTTGTTTTTAGCAAAATTTAACCAACTTTGAATATTATATATTTGTGATCACATATTTCACACCACATTTGTTTATGTACACAGGTTTTTAACCAAATGATAAATATCACTCTAGTTTTATTGCACACATTGTATTTATAACCCATTTTCATTTATTTTTGCACATTTGCAAACCAAATATTTGGATCAATAACACCTTTGCTTGCAACCAGCTAATAATAACTACACTTTCTATGTACCTTATGATAATGGTAGAGATCGGTTCTCTATGAAATTGACAGACACCCATACATATGGAGTTACTGAGGACAATCTAGTCACCTAAAGGAGCGCCATATCCAGATATTGTCAATTATCTTTTATTACATTCTCCCTATACGGAAGAATTCACTGGAGGGCAGCAGCTTAACCAATCCATAACAATCCTAAGCGCAATACTTACCCTCTTTTTTCCTATATATATATATATATATATATAATTACTATGTATATTGATACCACTCAATTGGATATACACAAACTTAATTAATATAACTCTATAGCAGTTCAGTTATATTCTCATACATGAACCAACAACATTAATATGTGACTAAATAAATTCTCCTGCTCTGATTCAGAGTTCTTTAGGAGAATAAGATCATGTAAGAAGTAGTAGCTGCAATGGTGGTAGTCCTGCTGCAGAGCTCAGTTGATCTTCTGCCGGCTTAGTTTAATTAGGAAGTAGGTACCTGAATTACTGTGTCCAATAATCCTTTGGGGAAGGCACAAAGATGGCAAACTTCACTGAATTAATGCAAGGCCTTTTTCTTTTGAGATCCCTGACTTAAATGTGATTCGTTATCTAACAGCAAGTCTATGCAGTTAATGACAATTGCAATCCACAGTGTGAGTTGGGCCTGTCTTTCCTTGAATGGTATAGACAAAATATGCACAATAATGTATAGGTTTGCTCCTGCTCACCACCCTGATGGAGGAACACAGAAGCGGTCCAGCTGCTCAGATGATGCTGAAAGAGCTGGAACTGATGATATCCACTTGCTCTTTGGGGAAAACGACTTCCACTGCTCTCCTTGCAGCTCTCCCTGATCGATCGCTGCTGTCGCTGCTGTTGCTGCTGCTGCCGCTGACTCTGGAACAGATTCAGATGTTGATATGATGGTCCCGCAGATCAATCAATGCAATTCAGTATCACTGCTGAGCGCTGGGTCACCGTATAAATTCATCCCGCTGGATCACTAGATGTAGGCCGCAGGCTGCAATCAGGCTGACAAGGCACACAGGTCTCCTTTGATCGATCATGCCATCCAAAGAGACTGGAGCCAACTCCTCCCCTCACTTAAATAGTTTCTCCCACAAAGCATTGTTCCTCCCAAGAGCCTTTACTGTAGCATTGCACACTGGTAAATGGAGTCCTTCCTTTGCAGGGTCCGATGACAAGTTTCCTCTGTGACACTACAGATCCCACAAGGCAGCATTTCTTACATGACCATTACGTTTAACAATCTCAGCAATAGGGGAAAACTGCAAAGCATTCATAAGCAATAATGTCTCTATGTTAAAGGAGCACTATTGGGCTCCTGGCTACACTCTCCCTACACTTAAAGTATTTGATCCTCAAATAAATAAACATAAAGTCATTTCAACCTAACTTTCAACAAGATTCAACAAATATTGGCACACATCAGAGTTTTGCTGGAACACATTTTCACATACACATTTTGAGTGAATTCATAATCAGTGTTCTGACAGGCCAGGGCAATAGCCGTGTCCCACCCAGTAGTGTCAGGAGCTATGGAGGACACACTCTTAAATAGATTAGGCATAGCAAAAGCTGGTGTATAGTCAGCTCTATGAATGGTAGAAATCAGTCTATCCGTACTCTCTCCAAGTGTATCATAAGTCAATCTTCGGGGAGGATGGATGTTCCTTCGAAGACGAATAGGAGAACTAGGGCCCACATGAGGAGCATTACCTTCTTGATAATTACTCGAGGATGAGAAAACTTTATCAACCCCTAATAACAGTCTTTGAGTCAAAAGTAAAAGTATTTTCTTTCTCTGGTGTACACGGGGAAATGTTTGACTGATCAACTCCCTTTTACCAATTGCATTTCCAAAATACTATCCTCAGCAGGAACTTCTTGGAACGGTGTATGACCTTCTAAAACAGAATCCATATTATTCAACACTTTGCGGGTGGAATGTTCATTTAGTTCCTCAGTACCTACTGACACAGGGATACAGTCTTCTGTAAAACTAATTAAATCTTGTTGTCCCCCTGCAGTAGAGGGTTCACTGTTAGGTTTATCTTCAGCTTCCATTCTTTGACAAGAAGACTTATCCAATAAAACAGGACAGTTCTTCTCAGATAGTCGAATATGAGATTTCATGGAAGGAGGTGAGACTTTAGGTACTGATTTAATTTGGGAGTCTGAAGAGGCATGTTTTCCTGATGACCACGAAGGTATGGTTCCTTGTGGCCTGATGATCGTCGGTGGCCGGCTGACTTCGGCAGAAAATGTGAGCCTACGGCCTCCAGATTGAACTGCTTGATCAGGAACACTAACAGCATCCCACATACAGGATGGTATCATTTCATCATCTTCGCTATCATCACTGACTTAATAACCTTGGCTGGAGGTTTCCTTCGATACCTTGTCTTAGGAGGGCTTAAATTCTCCAAAGAAACATCTAAGAGAGGAGGCATTCTAACTGCGTCAGAAAGGGGAAGTAAATGATCTAGATGCCATATCTTCAAAGGACCATCTTGACCCTCAGGTCTAATCTGATATACAGGTAATCCAAGAAGTTGCTTGCAGATAATGTAAGGATGAGGCCTCCATCGAACAGCTATTTTATGTTTCCCAGGCACACCCAAATTCTTCAACAGTAGAGTTGAGCGTACCCGGACTGTAAAGTTTGGGTCCATACCGGACTTTGGGGTGTCCGTGCCCCGAAACAGTACATTTGAAAAAAAGTCCGGGTTCGGTATTTGGGTATTTTTTGCACCTTTTCTATAGCTGCAGGGCAGCCAATCAACAAGCGTTTTACTCGTTTGCCCTTAGAAGCCATCACAGCCATGCCTACTAATGGCATGCCTGTGATTGGCCAGTACATCATGTGACCCGGACTATTTTTGGCGCCTGTTGAATAGCTACAGGGCAGCCAATCAACAAGCGTTTCACTCATTTGCCCTTAGAAGCCATCACAGCCATGACTACTAATATCATGGCTGTGATAGGCTAGTGCATCATGTGACCCAACCTCTGTATGAGCTGGAGTCACATATGCCGCGTGTCACATCGTCTTAGGCTAGTGTAGGGAGAGTATGCTGCCGGCTCTGTGAGGGATAGATTACCAATCTAATATGATCTCATTCTGCATTACAGACAGATTCCTGGTGGTGCTGTGAGGAGAAAGCTTAGCGTTCTAAAACCATCTGATACTTGACTAGGTAGAGTTTACTAGTGCTGTGAGGGATAGATTACCGATCTAATATGATCTCATCCTGTATTACAGAAAGGTTCCTGGCGCTGCTGTGAGGGGAAAGCTTAGCATTCTTAAACGATCTGATGCTGGACCAGGTACAGTTCACTTGTGCTGTGAGGAATAGATTACCAATCTAATATCATCTCATCCTGCATTACAGATAAGTTCCTGGCGGTGCTGTGAGGGGAAAGCTTAGCATTCTAAAACCATCTGATACTGGACTAGGTACAGTTTACTGGTGCTGTGAGGGACAGATTTTTGTTCTAAAATCATCTCCTAGTGCTATAGGGAGAGGTTCCTGCTGGTGCTGTGAAGGACAGATTATTGTTCTAAAATCATCTCCTAGTGCTATAGGGAGACGTTCCTGCTGGTGCTGTGAGGGACAGATTATTGTTCTAAAATCATCTCCTACTGCTATAGGGAGAGGTTCCTGCTGGTGCTGTGAGGGACAGATTATTGTTCTAAAATCATCTCCTAGTGCTATAGGGAGAGGTTCCTGCTGGTGCTGTGAGGGACAGATTATTGTTCTAAAATTATCTCCTACTGCTATAGGGAGAGGTCCCTGCTGGTGCTGTGAGGGACAGATTATTGTTCTAAAATTATCTCCTACTGCTATAGGGAGAGGTTCCTGCTGGTGCCGTAAGGGACAGATTATTGTTCTAAAATCTCCTAGTGCTATAAGGAGAGGTTCCTGCTGGTGCTGTGAGGGACAGATTATTGTTCCAAAATCATCACATACTGCTAGAGGGAGAGGTTCCTGCTGGTGCTGCGAGGGACAGATTATTGTTCTAAAATCATCTCCTACTGCTATAGGGAGAGGATACTGCTGGTGCTGTGAGGGACAAATTATTGTTCTAAAATCATCACCTACTGCTAGAGGGAGAGGTTCCTGCTGGTGCTGTGAGGGACAGATTATTGTTCTAAAATCATCTCCTACTGCTAGAGGGAGAGGTTCCTGCTGCTCCAGTGAGGGACAGATTATTGTTCTAAAATCATCACATTCTGCTAGAGGGAGAGGTTCCTGCTGGTGCTGTGAGGGACAGATTATTCTTCTAAAATCATATCCGAGTGCTATAGGGAGAGGTTCCTGCTGGTGCTGTGAGGGACAGATTATTGTTCTAACATCATCTCCTAGTGCTATAGGGAGAGGTTCCTGCTGGTGCTGTGAGGGACAGATTATTGTCCTAAAATCATCTCCTACTGCTAGAGGGAGAGGTTCCTGCTGCTCCTGTGAGGGACAGATTATTTTTCTAAAATCATCACATACTGCTAGAGGGAGAGGTTCCTGCTGGAGCCGTGAGGGACAGATTATTCTTCTAAAATCATTTCCTACTGCAATAGGGAGAGGTTCCTGCTGGTGCTGTGAGTAACAGATTATTGTTCTAAAATCATCACATACTGCTAGAGGGAGAGGTTCCTGCTCCTGTGAGGGGCAGATTATTGTTCTAAAATCATCTCCTAGTGCTATAGGGAGAGGTTTCTGCTGGTGAAGTGAGGGACAGATTATTGTTCTAAAATCATCTCCTACTGCTAGAGGGAGAGGTTCCTGCTGCTCCAGTGAGGGACAGATTATTGTTCTAAAATCATCACATTCTGCTAGAGGGAGAGGTTCCTGCTGGTGCTGTGAGGGACAGATTATTCTTCTAAAATCATCTCCTAGTGCTATAGGGAGAGGTTCCTGCTGGTGCTGTGAGGGACAGATTATTGTTCTAAAATCATCTCCTAGTGCTATACGGAGAAGTTCCTGCTGGTGCTGTGAGGGACAGATTATTGTCCTAAAATCATCTCCTACTGCTAGAGGGAGAGGTTCCTGCTGCACCTGTGAGAGACAGATTATTGATCTAAAATCATCACCTACTGCTAGAAGAAGAGGTTCCTTCTTGTGCTGTGAGGGACAGATTATTGTTCTAAAATCATCTCCTACTGCTAGAGGGAGAGGTTCCTGCTGGTGCTGTGAGGGACATGTTATTGTTCTAAAATCACCTCCTACTGCTATAGGGAGAGGTTCCTGCTGGTGCTGTGAGGGACAGATTATTGTTCTAAAATCTTCTCTTAGTGCTATAGGGAGAGGTTCCTGTTGGTGCTGTGAGGGACAGATTATTGTTCTAAAATCATCACATATTGCTAGAAGGTGAGGTTCCGTCTTGTGCTGTGAGGGACAGATTATTGTTCTAAAATCATCTCCTGCTAGATGGAGAGGTTCCTGCTGGTGCTGTGAGGGACAGATTATTGTTCTAAAATCATCTCCTACTGCAATAGGGAGAGGTTCCTGCTGGTGCTGTGAGGGACAGATAATTGTTCTAAAATTATCTCTTACTGCTATAGGGAGAGGTTCCTGCTGGTGCTGTGAGGGACAGATTATTGTTCTAAAATCATCTCCTAGTGCTATACAGAGAGGTTCCTGCTGGTGCTGTGAGGGACAGATTATTGTTCTAAAATCATCTCCTACTGCTATAGGGAGAGGTTCCTGCTGGTTCTGTGAGGGACAGATTATTGTTCTAAAATCTTCTCTTAGTGCTATAGGGAGAGGTTCCTGCTGGTGCTGTGAGGGACAGATCATTGTTCTAAAATAATCACATATTGCTAGAAGGTGAGGTTCTTTCTGGTGCTGTGAGGGACAGATTATTGTTCTAAAATCATCTCCTACTGCTAGAGGGAGAGGTTCCTGCTGGTGCTGTGAGGGACTGATTATTGTTCTAAAATCATCTCCTACTGCAATAGAGAGAGGTTCCTGCTGGTGCTGTGAGGGACAGATTATTGTTCTAAAATCATTTCCTACTGCTATAGGGAGAGGTCCCTGCTGGTGCTGTGGGGGACAGATTATTGTTCTAAAATCATCTCCTAGTGCTATACGGAGAGGTTCCTGCTGGTGCTGTGAGGGACAGATTATTGTTCTAAAATCATCTCCTACTGCTAGAGGGAGAGGTTCCTGCTGGTGCTGTGAGGGACAGATTATTGTTCTAAAATCATCTCCTAGTGCTATAGGGAGAGGTTCCTGCTGGTGCTGTGAGGGACAGATTATTGTTCTAAAATCTTCTCCTAGTGCTATAGGGAGAGGTTCCTGCTGGTGCTGTGAGGGACAGGTTATTGTTCTAAAATCATCTCCTACTGCTATAGGGAGAGGTTCCTGCTGGTGCTGTGAGGGACAGATTATTGTTCTAAAATCTTCTCTTAGTGCTGTAGGGAGAGGTTCCTGCTGGTGCTGTGAGGGACATATTATTGTTCTAAAATCATCTCCTACTGCTATAGGGAGAGGTTCCTGCTGGTGCTGTGAGGGACAGATTATTGTTCTAAAATCATCACATACTGCTAGAGGGAGAGGTTTCTGCTGCTCCTGTGAGGGACAGATTATTGTTCTAAAATCAACACATACTGCTAAAGGGAGAGGTTCCTGCTGGTGCTGTGAGAGACAGATTATTGTTCTAAAATAATCTCCTACTGCTTTAGGGAGACGTTCCTGCTGGTGCTGTGAGGGACAGATTATTGTTCTAAAATCATCACATACTGCTAGAGGGAGAGGTTCCTGCTGCTCCTGTGAGGGATAGATTATTGTTCTAAAATCATCACATACTGCTAGAGGGAGAGGTTCTTGCTGGTGCTGTGAGGGAAAGATTATTGCTCTAAAATCATCTCCTACCGCTATAGGGAGAGGTTCCTGCTGCTCCTGTGAGGGACAGATTATTGTTCTAAAATCATCTCCTAGTGCTATACGGAGAGGTTCCTGCTGGTGCTGTGAGGGACAGATTATTGTTCTAAAATCAACTCCAACTGCTATAGGGAGAGGTTCCTGCTGCTCCTGTGAGGGACAGATTATTGTTCTAAAATCTTCTCCTAGTGCTATAAGGAGAGGTTCCTGCTGGTGCTGTGAGGGACAGGTTATTGTTCTAAAATCATCTCCTACTGCTATAGGGAGAGGTTCCTGCTGGTGCTGTGAGGGACAGATTATTGTTCTAAAATCTTCTCCTAGTGCTATAGGGAGAGGTTCCTGCTATTGCTGTGAGGGACAGATTATTGTTCTAAAATCTTCTCCTAGTGCTATAGGGAGAGGTTCCTGCTGGTGCTGTGAGGGACAGATTATTGTTCTAAAATCATCTCCTACTGCAATAGAGAGAGGTTCCTGCTGGTGCTGTGAGGGACAGATAATTGTTCTAAAATCATCTCTTACTGCTATAGGGAGAGGTCCCTGCTGGTGCTGTGAGGGACAGATTATTGTTCTAAAATCATCTCCTAGTGCTATACGGAGAGGTTCCTGCTGGTGCTGTGAGGGACAGATTATTGTTCTAAAATCATCTCCTACTGCTAGAGGGAGAGGTTCCTGCTGGTGCTGTGAGGGACAGATTATTGTTCTAAAATCATCTCCTACTGCTAGAGGGAGAGGTTCCTTCTTGTGCTGTGAGGGACAGATTATTGTTCTAAAATCATCTCCTAGTACTATAGGGAGAGGTTCCTGCTGGTGCTGTGAGGGACAGATTATTGTTCTAAAATCTTCTCCTAGTGCTATAGGGAGAGGTTCCTGCTGGTGCTGTGGGGGACAGATTATTGTTCTAAAATCTTCTCCTAGTGCTATAGGTAGAGGTTCCTGCTGGTGCTGTGAGGGACAGATTATTGTTCTAAAATCATCACATATTGCTAGAAGGTGAGGTTCCTTCTGGTGCTGTGAGGGACAGATTATTGTTCTAAAATCATCTCCTCCTGCTAGAGGGAGAGGTTCCTGCTGGTGCTGTGAGGGACTGATTATTGTTCTAAAATCATCTCCTACTGCAATAGGGAGAGGTTCCTGCTGATGCTGTGAGGGACAGATAATTGTTCTAAAATCCTCTCCTACTGCTATAGGGAGAGGTCCCTGCTGGTGCTGTGAGGGACAGATTACTGTTCTAAAATCATCTCCTAGTGCTATACGGAGAGGTTCCTGCTGGTGCTGTGAGGGACAGATTATTGTTCTAAAATCATCTCCTACTGCTAGAGGGAGAGGTTCCTGCTGGTGCTGTGAGGGACAGATTATTGTTCTAAATTCATCTCCTGCTGCTAGAGGGAGAGGTTCCTGCTGGTGCTGTGAGGGACAGATTATTGTTCTAAAATCATCTCCTACTGCTAGAGGGAGAGGTTCCTGCTGGTGCTGTGAGGGACAGATTATTGTTCTAAAATCATCTCCTAGTGCTATAGGGAGAGGTTCCTGCTGGTGCTGTGAGGGACAGATTATTGTTCTAAAATCATTTCCTACTGCTATGGGGAGAGGTTCCTGCTGGTGCTGTGATGGACAGATTATTGTTCTAAAATCATCACATACTGCTAGAGGGAGAGGTTTCTGCTGCTCCTGTGAGGGACAGATTATTGTTCTAAAATCATCACATACTGCTAAAGGGAGAGGTTCCTGCTGGTGCTGGGAGGGACAGATTATTGTTCTAAAATAATCTCCTACTGCTTTAGGGAGACGTTAATACTCGTGCTGTGAGGGACAGATTATTGTTCTAAAATCATCACATACTGCTAGAGGGAGAGGTTCCTGCTGCTCCTGTGAGGGACAGATTATTGTTCCAAAATCATCACATACTGCTAGAGGGAGAGGTTCCTGCTGGTGCTGTGAGGGAAAGATTATTGTTCTAAAATCATCTCCTACCGCTATAAGGAGAGGTTCCTGCTGCTCCTGTGAGGGACAGATTATTGTTCTAAAATCATCTCCTATTGCTATACGGAGAGGTTTTTGCTGGTGCTGTGAGGGACAGATTATTGTTCTAAAATCATCTAGTAGTGCTATAGGGAGAGGTTCCTGCTGGTGCTGTAAGGGACAGATTATTGTTCTAAAATCTTCTCCTAGTGCTATAGGGAGAGGTTCCTGCTGGTGCTGAGAGGGACAGTTATTGTTCTAAAATCATCTCCTAGTGCTATAGGGAGAGGTTCCTGCTGGTGCTGTGAGGGACAGATTATTGTTCTAAAATCTTCTCCTAGTGCTATAGGGAGAGGTTCCTGCTGGTGCTGTGAGGGACAGATTATTGTACTAAAATCATCACATATTGCTAGAAGGTGAGGTTCCTTCTTGTGCTGTGAGGGACAGATTATTGTTCTAAAATCATCTCCTACTGCTAGAGGGAGAGGTTCCTGCTGGTGCTGTGAGGGACAGATTATTGTTCTAAAATCATCTCCTACTGCAATAGGGAGAGGTTCCTGCTGGTGCTGTGAGGGACAGATAATTGTTCTAAAATCATCTCTTACTGCTATAGGTAGAGGTTCCTGCTGGTGCTGTGAGGGACAGATTATTGTTCTAAAATCATCTCCTACTGCTAGAGGGAGAGGTTCCTGCTGGTCCTGTGAGGGACAGATTATTGTTCTAAAATCATCTCCTAGTGCTAGAGGGAGAGGTTCCGTGGTCGTCCTTGGAGAGGGGTATCGTCATCCTTTACTAAAATCTTGTTATTAGACAGGGAGTGTCGTGGTCGTCCTTGGAGAGGGATATCGTGATCCTCTACTAAAATCTT
>BLSH010492639.1:0-14625 GCA_018402905.1 Glandirana rugosa | reverse complement strand
CTGATCGTTGAGCACGATCGTAGCGATCGTTGTTCTATGCAGAGCTTGATCTGCAACTCAAAGCAGCGGTATGTGAAATCTCTAATTTCTGCTATCTGTCCTCAGAGCAACAGCACAGACAGCAGTAGTAAAGTAATCTATCTCAGGATGCAGGATCAGGTCTTAAAATGTCTCAAATCTGTCCCTCAAGCTTTCAGCTTCCTTTCCCTACACTAACCCAAGGAGCATGTGACTGCAGCACTGTGACTCCAGCTTATAAAGAGGCTGGGTCACATGATGCACTGGCCAATCACAGCCATGCCATTAGTAGGCATGGCTGTGATGGCTTCTAAGGGCAAACCAGTGAAACGCTTGTTGATTGGCTGCCCTGCAGCTTCTCAACACGTGGAGTAAAATAGCAGAACCCCGGAGCGAACCCGAACGATTTTTTAAATGTCCGGGTCCGTGCCACGGACACCCGAAAGTTCGGTACGGACCCGAACGTTACAGTCCGGGTTCGCTCAACACTAGTGCTAATGCCAAGGAATGGCCTCCTGAAGCTGTTGCTACGTTCCATGATCTGAAACAAGCCTTTGTTTCTGGTCCTCTCTTAAGGAGACCTAAACCTGGGGACCCATTTTTTATTGAAGTGGACCCTTCCTCTACTGGAGTAGGAGCGGTGCTCCTCCAGTTATCCGAGAATAAACGACAGCCATGTGCGTTCTTCTCAAAAAAAAATTCTCCGGCAGAGAAAAATGATGCTATTGGCGATCGGGAGCTTCTTGTTATCAAATTGGAGCTAGAAGAATGGCATCATCTCTTGGAGGGTTCCCCACACTCCATAACGATCCTCACGGAGCATAAAAATTTATTGTTCTTTGTCATAAAAATTTACAGTACCTACAGAGTGCTAAACGACTGAATCCCAGACAGGCCAGGTGGAGTCTGTTCTTTTCCTGGTTCAATTTTACGATCACGTACAAACCTGGTTCCTGCAATGGTCAGGCCGATGCACTCTCTAGGTCATTTGACATGAGGGATGAGGAGCCTACCTTTGAACCTGAGGCGATCATCCGGCCAAGTGTATTCTTGCCAATTCCCCCACTCTGGAGTCTAAAATTCCCCCTGGCAAGACCTTTGTCCCATTTAAACTAAGACCTAAGATCCTTCATTGGGGACATGATTCCAAGGTGTCGAGTCATGCTGGGGCCCTCTGATCCTTTCAGCTCATCAGTCTCCACTACTGGTGGCCTACCCTCCATGCGGATGTCAAGGGCTACGTGAAAGCGTGCCATGTTTGTGCCCAGTCCAAGTCATCCACACAAGCTCCTGTTGGTCTGCTCATGCCCTTGCCCATTCCAGAGGAGCCCTGGACTCACATTGCAATGAATTATATCACCAATCTTCCACCACCTGAAGGAGATACAGTCATCTGGGTGGTGATCGATCGGTTCTCCAAAATGCCTCATTTTGTTCCCCTTCCTGGTCTCCCTTCTGCTCCTGCGTTGGTAGCCATCTTTGTTAGAGAAATCCTCCGCCTCCATGGGGTTCCTTCTCATATTGTTTCTGACAGGGGGGTTAAATTTACATCCTGCTTCTGGAGAGCATTCTGCAAGTCCCTCAATATTGTCCTTGATTTTTCTTCTTCTTACCACCCTCAATCCAATGGACAGACTGAGAGGGTCAATCAGGAGTTAGAGGTCTTCCTTCGCACCTTAGTCTCTGCTCATCACGATGACTGGTCCTCTCTACTCCCGTGGGCAGAATTCTCTCCCAACAATCATGTTAACACCAGTTTGCAGAAAACCCCTTTTTTCACAGTCCATGGAAGACACCCTCGGCTTCCTCATCCCATTACTTTTTCTCCTGATATTCCAGCTTTGGCTACTGTTCAGCAATCTTTCAATACCATTTGGGGTGAGGTTCATGATTCCCTTCAAGCAACGGCTGATACATTTAAAGGTTTTGCCGACCATCACAGGTGTAAACCGCCTTCTCTACAGATTGGAGACAAGTTCTGGCTTTCCACTAGGAACATCAAACTCTGGGTTCCGTCTTTGAAATTCATACCAAGATTCATTGGTCCATACTCGATAATTGATAACCCAGTCTGCTTTAAACTTCAGATCCCCAAAAATGTCAGGATTTTGATCTCCTTCCATGTTTCCCTTCTGAAGCCCTTGGTCCTCAATAAGTTCTCTCGGCCTTTCCCTACTGTGGTTCCAGTCTCTGAGGATAATCAGGAGTATGAGGTTAGTCAAATATTGGATTCTTGTCTCTATAAAGGCATCCTTCAGTACCTTGTGCATTGGAGAGGGTTTGGTCCTGAGGAGAGGTCATGGATTCTTGCATCTGAGGTTTTTAAACTTCGTCTCATGAGCAGGTTTCATTTGAGATTTCCCTCCAAGCCTGGACCCAAGCGGGGGAGGGGGAGGCCTCTTAAGAGGGGGGTACTGTCATGTAAACACCTAAGACATGTCTGTTGCCTACCTTTGCTGCATGTGTCCAGTTAGAGGCCGGGACTCCCTCACCTGTGTGCTTTAGTAGCACCTCCTCAGCTAGCCTCCACCCCAGGCCTTAATTGGTAACAGGATATAAGCCTTAGAGCACAAAGCTGCATTGCTGATCAACATTTGTCCGTGTTTGGCTTGTGTCTGTGATTGTCTCCTTCGATTGCTCTGAGTCTTATCTGTGTTCTGATCCTTGGCTTGTCTGACTATCCCTTATTGCCTGTTACCTCAATCTTCGGCTTGTCTTCGGTTTCTCCTGTCTTCTTGTTGCCCTGACCCTTTGCTATTCCTCTGACTATTCTTACTGTTCCTGTGCTGATTTTTCCCCTCTACCACCTGGGGCCAGCCGAACATGAGCTAGGGGACCCTAGGGGCCGCGACCTGGATCCAGTTGCAGCCAAATCCATCCTCACCCACTGGCTCTTAGATTCTGCACCCTGGGGAAACCGATGCACTAGCTCACTGAGTTTCAGTGTCCGTGCTCTAGGGGGCCCTCTCCCCGTATCAGTTGGTACTACTTAGCAGCAGTCAGCCATAGGTCCACAACCTTGTGGTGCGCTACACTACTTTAGGTCCACACTCCAGTGGTACGCACCTGTCACCAGACCCCATTGAAGTTTTGACAGGGGATCCGTGTTTACATACACGGACCCCCATTCAGTCGCTCCGGGGGGGTGATCCAGTCTGCCGTACCCGCTCCCTAGCACCCTGGAACATAGTGAGTGCATGGGCACTCCTCCGGTGGTGCGCACACGCTCACAATACTCATTCTCACGGCCGCAATCAGGTGACGGCCTTTCGCAATAGCGAGCCCAGTTGCCGACCACCCATTGTGGCTTGACGGCGGCAACTGGGCTCGCTATTGCGAAAGGCCGTCACCTGATTGCGGCCGTGAGAATAATATATGTTAATATATGCCCTTTAAGGGGTGTAGCAACATCCCTTTCATTGACTAAGTTAAAGAACTCACATAACAGAAAAAAAATTTATGTAGGCGACATTTAATGTACTTTATTTACTTATACACAGGGTTGATTTATTAAAACTGGAGAGTACAAAATCTGCTTCAGCTCTCAATAAAAAACAACCCGTGTGCAGGTTTTATTGTCAAAGCTTAATTGAAAAAACTGAAGTTACAAGCTTCCATGCACAGTTGCACTAGAATGTGCACTCTCCAGTTTCAGTAAATCAACTCCACTATGACATATTTCTTTCAAATATAGTTACATAGTAGGTAAGGTTGAATAAAGACAATACCTAAACTTAAGGGTGGGATTGGACTGCCAGATGCTCAAAAATATTACTGGGCCTGTAACCTCACTAGGATCGCAGACTGGCACTTTAACACACAGTCCAAAGCCTGGGTTTTGCTAGAGGGGGCGTTCTCGAATGTGCCTCTGAGATATCTACCCTGGCTCAGACCTAACCTCTATTCAAGCCAATTGAATGATCACCCACTGATCGGCCACACGCTATCTATTTTTCACGCAGTGACCAAGCGGTTGCAGCTTGACACCTTCCCGGGTCCCCTCACCCCACTCATGCATAATGCAGACTTCCTTCCGAGCACATCGGACTCTTTGATTAGAGAGGTGGGGAAAGATCTTCTAGGAAAAGGGGAGAATTTCTTTGACAGAGGCTCATTTCTATAATTTAAGACATTGGCAGCCCAAATGCCAACACATAAACTTTCCTGGCTTAGGTACCTGCAAATTAGGCATTATGTTATGTCCACAAAACCGCTGTCGGACTGGCACAGACCGTATACCCCCTGTGAGGCTATTTGTAGCAGATTAGAACCCCAGAGACACCTGATCTCCGAAATTTATGCTAACATGTTCATGAAATTTGATCCTCAACAGAACAGCACTACTCGTCAATGGGAGAGAGAACTGTCAATAGATCTGTCCGCTCTCGAATGGGAGTACATATTTACTCATATACACAAGGGCTCCATCAACGTCTCGGCCAAAGGAAAATGGGTTCAAAATGTATTCTAAATGGTATTGAACACCCTACAGTGGAGGAGTGGATCAATAGGGTGCAAAAAATTGCGGAATTGGAAGACCTGGTTCACAAAACGTGGGCTTGTTGGCTTGAGTTTATTAATAGGAGATGTAACCCATAACTGACCCCTAAATATAAGACTAAAGGTGGACTCCTTTGTATAGAGTAGGGGAATAGGGGATGGGAGAGGTAGGGTCCCCTTATGCTCCATTCTCTCATCCCCTCTGACAACACTTCGGAGGCTGTTTTTTCCTATCCCCCTTTTTTTTTTATTCTTTCCCGTCTGTCACCCCTCCTCCCCCTGCCCCCCCCTTTCCATAAATAGAAATATAGACTATCACTATTGTTAAAACCCAACTCTGCATAATTGAGAGACTGAGGTTTGGGAATCCTCCGTGAGCTAGTTCGGGGCATCTGGGCGATGGGCGGACATGCCCCCGCCATCCCACAGAGTGTTCCCATTTGGGGTGAGAGGCGGTTCAATGGCTTGTCTGTTCGTCTGCCCAGAGGCCTCGAAATACGCCCAGTGACCAATCTCCCCATACCTTCCCACCTCAGGTCCTGCAATAAAAGGCCTAGATTAATGATTCACTGCAGAATTCCCGCTACTATCAGTATTACATTATATTCGTATGCAGGTATTAGGGTGTATCTTTTGGTATACTGTACAACCTTTTGTATATTGTAAAATCTTTCATATGTGCAATTAGGTTTGTATTTCTGTATTTTTTGGTATCATTACCCTTTTATACATCAGGACGGGAACTCTTCCCGCAGAATGTCTCTAAGCTTATGTGTGTTTCTTGCTGTTTACTTCAATGGCTGTTTGTGACCACCAGTGCCTCCCGCCAGTGCCATCTATGAATTCCCACCAGTGCCACCTACCAGTGCCCACAGTGCTACCTACCAGTTCCCAGCAGTGCCACCTACCTTTGTCCAACAGTGACGCCTACCTTTGCCCAGCAGTGCCACCTATCAATGCCCACCCGTGCTGCCAATCAATGCCCATCAGTGCCTCATCATCAGTGCCACCAATCAGTGCGTTCAGTAAGTTCACTAACAGCCACATTTTCAAGGAAATTCCAATGCCTATAATTTAATAATTATTTATTATTATTTCAAATGTTCTTTCTTATTTCTGAATTTCCAAACTTTTGAAATAAGAAAGAGCATTTGAAATAATAATAAATAACTATTCAATTATAGGTATTGGAATTTCCTTGAAAATTTGGCCGTTAGTGAACTTAAGTACCTATAATTTAATAGTTATTTATTAGTTGGTTATTATTTCAAATGTTCTTTGTTATTTTTGAATTTTTGGATTTCTGATTTTCAGAATCTTCGAATTTCGGATTTTAGTCTGTTCTGATATGATATCACTGTTCTTCAAACATCTGCAAACTGTGTGTGAAGAGTGAAACCATATGCCTGTTCTTCTCTATGCTGTAGATTCACACACAGATTCCAGATGTTTGAAGGACAGGTGTATGGTTCCTCCCCGGTTTTAGGTAAAGTATTCTAAACTATTTCCAGATGTGTGAAGAACAGGTGTATGGTTACTCCAGGTATTAGGTAAAGTGTTCTAAACTATTTCCAGATGTGTGCAGAACAGATGTTCTGTGTGAAGAACAGATGTTCTGGTGCAGAACAGATGTTCTGTGTGAAGAACAGATGTTGACTTATTAGCGGCTATAATAAAAGTAACACAGACTAAACAGATGTGTGAAGAACAGATGTTCTGTGTGAAGAACAGCTGTTGACTCATTAGCGGCTATAATAAAAGTGACACAGACTAAACAGATGTGTGAAGAACAGATTTTCTGTTTGCAGAACAGATGTGCACTTATTCCCGGTTTCATTTAAAGTGACACACAGACTTTAAATAAGTTTGCAGAACAGATGTGCACTTATTCCCGGCTTCATTTAAAGTGACACACACATTTTCCAGAACAGTGATATGGGTTCTCCCGGCTTATTTATACTTTTTTGACACAGTTTGAAGATGATTTTAGAACAGTTCTATGGCCTCTACCGTTAATTAATACTTTTCAGACCCATTTTGAAGATGATCTCCATTTTTGCTTTTTTTATGTTTTTATTTTTTTTTAAATATTTAAAGCTATTTCCCTGTCCCCATTTCTTTGTAGGTCACTTGTCCCACCCTTACCCCCATTTCCTTCCTTTTGCAGACCTCTAGGACCTTCCAGGACTATTTTACAGGCATTTTTGTGCCTAAAAGTCCGTGTACCCATTGATTTCAATGGGGTTCAGGGTCCAGGACAAAGTTTGGGTTGTATCCGGACCCGAACCCGGACTTTGTCCCGAAGTTCGGCCGAACCAGCAGAACCCGGACTTCTAGAAGTTCGCTCATCTCTATTAAGGATCTATCTGTTTTTTTTTTTTTTTTTTATGTTTTTTCATTTTAAGTTTGCTCAAATCTTTAAGAGCCATGGTCTTAAAAACTTCTATAAACTTATACCCACTAAAAACAGGATTATACACCAATTTATTCCTTAGATTAGTGAGGTTTACCCCACTATCATGCTATTTGCCCTTGGTAACATATGTGGCTGGTTTAGACAAATACAATGTTTTTCAATTTAATTTCCTTCCATACAGGCGGTCCCCTAGTTACAAACATCCGACTTAGGAATGACTCCTACTTACAAATGGAGGCAGACAACAGGAAGTGACAGGAAATCTACCCATAGGAACGGAAATTCTCTCCTGTAAGAGTTATTGTGGGAAAAAGGTGTCTCCACTGAAGCTTTTTCACCAAGGTTTGTTTCCACAACAACTCAAAATTTTCAAAATCCAATTATCATTGGGACAGGAAGTGAGGTGAAATCTTCTGAACAGAAACATAGACAGCAAAACAAACATTCCAGGGGTGTTACCCTGTATTTATGTATGCCTTTATAGGCATCACATTTGTTTTTCTTAGGGGCAATTTTCAAATCTCTATCAATCTTAATTCCTCCTCACTTAATTGCACACTGCATACAATGAAGATACCCTGTCCTTGTGTGTTCTTTTCCTTTTTGTGTTTCTGACCTGCTGTACATCCTCATTTCTTCTTATGTTGGGTGACCAAAAACCAGTTCCTTTCCCCCTCATTGGTTTGCCTTTTCTTTTTTGATATCTCACCTCTCTCTAAAAAAATGGAAGGAAGAGGGAGTGGATGTTTTTGACAGCTAGCCGCTCTGATTGTGGTTGTAGACGCTGCTGTCTGTCTTTTGACTCTTACTGTTTCCAGCTTTAAGCTTACTGCTGCTTTGTGATCAGCCAGATCTTCATGTCTGCATGCATCCATCCATACTATTCCATGGTGATCCATCATTAATCCCAGGATGGACAGTTTTTTTTATACGTAAGTGTGTTTTAGTTTAATGAAGTGTATTTGTGTGATTCTACTAACTTCAGCGCTCCACTTTGTGATTTCCTACATGTGAGTGGATTAATCCCAGATCGGTCAAGGGAACTGCAGGAGTCTTTGCTAGATCCCTTCTGTGCCTACGTTTCTGTGCCCATGACTCTCTTTACTGTGACTGTTCCTATGTGGATTGTAAGACAAATGAACTACACTTTGAGGGGCTGAGGTTAATGGTGCACACCACATGTGGATAACTTGTATATCTATTGCAAATCTTTGATTATCTTTCTTTTCCCTTCTAGTGCGGGATTGTATGTAGTTACCAGAGAAACTACATACTCATTTAAGTACTCAGTTGTTCTTACAGTAACTCTAAAATTAAGAAAAAGGTTACAAAGGTTTTTTTCATCTTGAAGAACTTCATTAAACATTTGACATAAACAGTTCAGGTTCTACAGCATGTACACCATACAAATATATTGCAAGTTGCCATCACATAGGAGTTTTACGTAAGTAAGGCTGTAGGTGTTATCCCCAATAGGTACCATAAACAAAGGAAACAACAGGTAAGTAAGTACCTCCCACCTACCCCCAGAAGCAGAGGCATGAAAGAACAGAAATTAACCTCTATCCAATCATCAAGTAATTCAGGACAAGATCAACCGGGACTTCCAGTGCTTCAAGATTAATCTATGGGCCTAGAAAGGAACTCTAGCGATGGCCTCTCTAGTGAAGTCTTCTACAGGAAGTTCATACAGAATTCCCAATACACACTGTTTGGGTTCCTTATGTACAGAGGCCTGAAAAACTTTGTTAATGGTAGCTATAACTCCCCTCCAATATAAATGAAGTTTCCAGCACCTCCACATAGGATGAATTAGATCACCATGATCCCTACAGCACCTAGTACAAATAGTGTTTTCTCTTATACCCATACGGAACAGTCTTGCACGAGTATAATGCACACTTAAGAGGAAATATAAAAGAGAGAGTGGCATTGAGCCACATTTAAGGAAGACTATTGGACTGTCAATAGGGCCTCCTCCACTGTTCTTCTTCAAATGCCCCTACATCACTTTCCCATCGGGAGAAAGTGCTAACAGGGTGATCTCGAAGGAAACTATTCAATAGCATGTTATAGCATTGTGATATGAATCCTTTATAAGAGGTCACCTCACACATGTAGTTAAATATTGGAGTGGGTGTTTGTGATTACAGTCCCTGTTGCATCTGGACCGCATGACACAGTTGTAGATTGTAAAAGTGCATCAATTGGGGAAGGTAAAACATGGTCTGCAGTTCATAGAAAGGGCTCAGCACTCCATTGGAGAAAATGTGGCGCAGATGAGTGATACCATAATGTGTCCATTTTAACCCATATTGTAGCAGGCCTAGCTCTGAGTAATGAACATTATCCCCGATAGGGCTAAACCATGTAAATCATGTAACCTGTTGAAACTGTCTAGCATTATTCCAGATTTTTTTTGCATAAGAACATATATAGGGAACAGCTTGTTGGATTTACTAAGATCCAGCCCCTCTAAACCACTAACTATCTCCTCCCTACCCACATTATTATGGGGCAGTCTAGTTGAAGGGTCAAGGTTACACGTCTCCTCATCCGTTACTGGGTGTAAGGTCCATGCTATATGTTGCAGCTGTGAGGCCATATAACACAGCCATGGATTAGGCAATTCCACTTTACACTAGGATTATTTGATGGCCAGAGAAGGGATGTATAAATTGAGTTAATGATGCAGAACCTTTTCAGGGGAATGACCACAAGGAAGTTATGAAGTGCCTGTAATAATTGGGGCATAAGAATCCTCTTGATAAGGTGTTTCGGTCCAACTACAGACATTTTGAGCCTAGACCACACCATGATCTTGTCTCGAAAATTGACAAGGAGTGGCACAAGATTGAGGTGAATATAGTCTAATGGACAGGGGGTCACCTGAATGCCCAAATACTTAACACCGACAAGTCCTAGCTTCATTAAATACCTTGAGTAACTGTGGTAAAATATCTGCAGCATGCAACTTGTAGACTTCAACGGGTAACCCATCTGCACCTGGTGCGTTTGAGTTAGGGAAAGAACTGGTCATCAACTGTTATTGCTCTATTGTTAGAGGGGTGTCTAATAATCTTTGTGAGGTAATAGAGAGGCAGAGTAATGGAACAAGTTGGATATAGTTACACGGTGAATCCTCAGAGTAATTTTGCTTAGATTGATATAGGGTAGAGTAGTAGGTAACAAGTTCAGCCATGATAAGTTCTGGGGAGTTAACTATTTGCCTGTCCTGCCTTTTCAGCGCTCCACTTAATGGAGACACCTGGTGAGCATGTGCTAGTGTAGCTAAAAGGTGATCGGTCTGCTCCCCTTCCTCGTAAAATGCCAGTCTGTTAAAGAAATGTTTCATCTCAGCTGCTGAGGTGGTAATGCAGGAGAGCACTTCCTGGGCAGACAACCAGCCCTCACTGTTCTCATCTGAGGGGTCAGTTATAAACTTAGCCCCCAGTTGATGCACCAGCTGGGCCACCTGTTCTCCCTGAGCAGCAACGGCTCTTTGAATGGCCTGAATGTCAGAAATAAACAGCCCACGAAGGAAGGCTTGAAACGACTCCCAGGTGGAGCTTATTAGGTGGTGTTCAGCATGGGTCTATGAGAAATCAGAGATGGCAGCTTTAATCTTATCAGGAGATGGAAGGAGATATAGCCAGAAAGCACTGAGCTTCCAAGGAGCCTGTGGTAAGGAGCTTATAGTCTAAGGTCCCTAACTCACATGCACATACTAGGGGTCATTTTAGCACCAGCATGTCTTTGGAGTGTGTGAGGAAACCGGAGTACCCAAAGTACAGCCACACAGGCACAGGGAGAACATGCAGACTCCAGGCATGTAGTTGGGATGCGAACCTGCAACCCTTTTGCTGTTAGGTTAAAGTGCTAACCATTACACCACTGTGCCCCCCATAACTTTGTCATTACTTATGATAACCAACGAAATGCATATATTGATTGTTGTTGATTTTGTCTTGAAAAAAATAATTTTTGTGTATGCAATGTACAGACAAAAATTTTTAAACATAAACAGACATTTTTTTTTCTATTTTAAACATTCCTGTTACTGTATATAAAAAGTACACATTTTATTTTATATTTTTTTATGACACTAAAATTAAATTTTTGCTACAAATCATTTCAAAATTATTTACAAATGAATTTAAGTATTTTTAAAATAAATGTTGCATATTTTTATTGCAACATAAAAGTAAACTAATGTACAAAATGAATAAAAAATAGAGTTATATATTAACTGTTTAAAATAATAAAAATAAAATAAGCAGAAAAAAAAGAATTAGAGAAGAAGTAGGGGAGGAGTTAAATAGGTATAAATAGGGTTTAATAAAGGGTCAAATATGAACACATTTAATAAAATAAAATGTTTACTTGTTAGGTTGTTTTGTCTGACATCATATGACAATCAAAGGTTACCTCTTTTATCTTCATATGAATGAAGCAGAGTAACTACAAATAACAATAATAATAAAAGCTATGTTTTGATAGCAGTTGCTCAGCTGAACTGAGGTATTATTCGGCATGTCCCAGCTGGTAAAATCGCCAGAGCTTGACAATAACCATTCAATATGAATGTTAATACTATAGGTATACAGTATACATATGTATCATATCTGCAAAACCTTGCGTACACCTGACTATCAAACCTGTATAAACTTTTTGGACATCTAAATGCAAAACGATAGACATTTATATGGATGGCCCCTCTTTCTCTTTGGGGCTTTAACAGACTTCACTCTTCAGGAAAGGATTTCCACAAGATATTGAATTGTGTATGAAGGAATCTCTGCCCATTTAGCAGAAAAGTAGGTTCTGGTGGGGGACAAGAGTACTAACATCTTATTTGGTGTTCTAATGTATTCCAAAGGCAATGAGGTCAGGGCTCTGTGCCGACTACTGAACTTCCTACACACCATTCTCATCAAACCATGTCTTTATGGAGCTTCCCACAATGTTGAAGATTCACAGTTGCCTTTTTTTGTATTTTCCCACACTAAAAATACCCTTAGATTGAAAAAAAAAATCTGAGCTCAAAAAATTGAAACAGTGTCCAAATACAGTAATTTTGCCATATAATATATTGTATGATTGAACTGACAGGAATAATTAACCCTTGCAACCACGAACATTCCAGTATAAGGCATCAAATCAATTTTATAGACCTATATTCAACGATCCAATAAAAACATGACTCAGACTCTTCTTCATGCTATCCACAATAATATAGAAACCAAAAACAACCAAAAAATGCTAGGTTCTAGAAACAGTCTAGTACCACTGTGTGACCATGATGAGATAAGAACATACATCATTAGCCAATATTAAAACACTAAACCTGGCCCCCACTTTCTCCCCTCAGGTATTTAAAGATAACCAAAATGAGTTCTAAATCTTTGTAAAGGGCAATCCTAATCACATGTGTACCCCAAATGCATATGAAGTCCCATCACATATATACAAATTCACATCATGGGATTATATTGGTCCCATCAATCATTAAGTATGAACACCAAGACTGCTTGCCATTCTATATCAGGATGCAGGAAGAATGCTGCAGGTGCAGCTGTTGGTGATCCACCATTTAACATCTGTATAAAGTGAACTCCACCACAGGGCTTGGCATTGAAAAACCTAAACACAAAGAAAGCTTCACACTTAATATTGATGCTGTTGTACAAAGGGAGATTACTTTAGGTGCTCCAGTAGAGGGAGAGATTCAAGCCACATCTGAGCTATAATAAATATGCAATGGACCAGTATGTGACCAGTACATGACCCCCAGGGTGGACAATAGGACATGGAAGTCATTAATTTGTCATGATTTACTTTAACATCTCATCAGACCTCTCATTTGTTAAAAGGCATGTCCTTTTGTCCAACCCTAAAGGGCAATTTGTTTTTTTTTCTGTTTTTGTTTACAAACTGTTTATTGGAAAAGTATACAAATCCAATACAAAGATTCATGACAATGGGTATACAACATGTATAAGATTAACATGTATACATAATCCATAAAAAACAACAAAGAAGCACAGTGAGAGCAGCAACATTGTAATATAATAGAAGGTGGTATCAAAGAGTCCGAAGAAAGTAAGGTGTAACAGGAAGAAGAGCCACTCTAGGATACCGGAAAAGAACATACTTATATAAAGGTAAAACATGAATCAGATAATAATAAGTAGAGTTGAGCGAACACCTGGACGTTCAGGTTCAGAGGGTCCGAACGAACTTTAGGAAAAAGTCCGGGTTCGGTACCGAACATTGCCCGAACTTTATCCCGAACCACGAACCCCATTGAAGTCAATGGGGACCCGAACTTTTAGGCACAAAAATGGCTGTAACAAAGTCCTGGCAAGTGCTAGAGGGCTGCAAAAGGAAGTAAAATGGGGGTAAGAGTAGGGCAAGTGCCCTGTGTGAGTCCGGTCTAAATGTTTATTCTGCACAAGGTACAGACAAGTCTTCTGGGATCCATGCCTGGTTCATTTTAAAAAAGGTTAGCTTGTCCACGTTGGCTGTGGACAGGCGGCTGCGCTTGTCTGTGATAACGCCCCCTGCCGTGCTAAACACACGCTTAGACAATACACTGGCTGCAGGGCAGGCAAGCACCTCCAAGGCATAAACGGCAAGCTCAGGCCACGTGGCCAATTTGGAGACCCAGAAGTTGAATGGGGCAGACCCATCAGTCAGTATGTGTAGGCGTGTGCACACATACTCTTGCACCATGTTGCTGAAATGCTGCCTCCTGCTAAGACGTTGTCTATCGGCTGGTGGTGCTGTTTGTTGTGGCGGGCTGATGACAAAGCTTTGCCACATTTAGGCCATGCTAACTCTGCCTTCTGAGGTGCTGGCTGTGGCACAGCTGCGTTGGTGGCCTCTTACTCCTCCTCTGCCTTCGGCTTGTGCTTCCACTGAGCCCCCGGTGTCATTTGGAAATGCCCTCAGCAGCGCCTCTACCAGTGTGCTCTTGTAGTCGCGCATCTTCCTCTCACGCTCCAGTGAGAGAATTAAGGACGGCACGTTGTCCTTGTAACGGGGATCCAGCAGGGTGGCCAGGGTAATCAGAAGAAGTTACAATGTGGGCAACTCGGCTGTCGTTGCGCAGGCACTGCAGCATGTAGTCGGTCATGTGTGCCAGGCTGCCCAGAGGCAAAGACAAGCTGTCCTCTGTCGGTGGTATATCATGTGTGTCCTTTGTATCCTCCCAGCCACGCTCCAGTGATGCCCACGAGCTGCGTTGGGTGCCACCCTGCTGCGATTCCTCCTCCTCCTCATCTTCCACGTCCTCCAGAAATGTGCCCTGGCTTGAATAGTTTTGACCTGGCCTATGCTGGTGCAGGAACCCACCCTCCGAGCCACTTGCGAATGACTGGCCTGATAACCGTGGAAATGACCCCTCTTCCTCCTCCTCCTGTGCCACATCTTCTTCCATCATGGCCCGAAGTGTTTTTTCAAGGAGACATAGAAGTGGGATAGTAACGCTGAGAACAGCGTCATCGGCGCTGGCCATGCTGGTGGAGTACTCAAAACACCGCAATACACTAAACAGGTCTCGCATGGAGGCCCAATCATTGGTGGTGAAGTGTTGCTGTTCCGCAGAGCGACTGACCCGTGTGTGCTGCAGCTGAAACTCCACAGTTGCCTGCTGCTGCTTGCACAGTCTCTCCAGCATGTGCAAGGTG
>BLSH010492565.1:8755-29886 GCA_018402905.1 Glandirana rugosa | reverse complement strand
GCTCCATTGGATGGGCAATGGCAAGGCTGCATTGATGGGCACTGATCAGGCTGCACTGATCGGCACTGGCAAGGCTGCATTGATGGCCACTGATGAGGCTGCATTGCTGGGCACTGGTGAGGCTGCATTGATGGGCACTGGTGAGGCTGCATTGATGGGCACTGGTGAGGCTGCATTGGTGGGCACTGGTGAGGCTGCATTGGTGGGCACTGGTGAGCTGCATTGACACATTATTTTTGTTAAACCTCCTTTGTTGCTATTAACATTAAATTGTTACCACATTGTATCATATTTGTCTTGCTTCATAACATCAATATCCTTTCTAAAACCAGGTGGGCATGGATGGTGAGCTGATTCCGTGGTTCAATGGGCCACTTGACTGGACTTGCCCCCCAGGCCTAAGGCTGCCAGCGCTCCCCTGCTGACGATGCATAAATACCTACAACCCCACCTCTATGACTAAGCCCTGGGGGTGGGCGAAATGTGTCAGTGGGCGTGGCTTTGGAGGAGCCGCCCTCCCCCTATACTACATTTGGGGCTGTCAGGAGTCTTCACCCCACATTGGAGTCATTCCTCGTTTTGTCATGGCAACGGAGAATTCAAAATGTTCCCAATAAATGGCCCGGCTTTTTCTCTGGCCGGGGAAGGACTACGGATCGAACGCTTTGCAGAAATAGCGCTATTCATAAAAAATGTGGAATCTTTATCTCCGTCTGATGGCGATGCGGCTGCTGCTGGGGAGCGGGGAGGATTTTCCTGCTACTGAATCGCTCCAGGGAGGGATTTGCAAAATGGGAGAAGAAAAAAAAAAAACGAGGACTTTTATCAAGCAAATTTAAATTACAAAACAGAAAAGCGCCAGCGAGATTCCAAAGCCTTAAATGCAATCTGTCTATTTAATTGCACGCTTTTGCTTAATTAGCATAACTGCTAAGCCTGGAAATATAATGACTCATCAAAACAACAACAAGAAATAGCAGAATGTGGAATGAGTCCTTCCCTCCTCTCCGGAGTCTGAAACCCACATTACACATTCCATGCACATGGGTGGTGCACGAGGGGTCACTGGATCACAGGTGGTACCCCCCTTGTCATAAGAAATCTAAAGACTAAAGCCACCCATTGCAGGACCTCACAGTCACCTGTACTGGTGTTGGTGTCACTGAGAGCCATGGTCAAATGGTCAGAAACGCTCTTCTGACCCCTATTGTTGCCCCCTGAGATCAGGGTCATCAACAGTTTATGAAGGACTCCACAGTCTTCAAGATGTTTGTTGCCATGACTGAGCTTGGATTGTGTCCAGAGCCATGTTATTCAGAACATTGAGAGAGAAAACACTTTAATAGGTGTTAGACAAGAGCCAACGCGTTTCGGGGGACCAAGGACTCCCCCTTCCTCAGGGCTGCTGCTTGTGAGAAGATCCTTTATGGGTCAGCCTTAGACCTGGTGTCTTGGAGAACAGACCGTCAGGTAATTGGTCTTGTCTCCGCCCACTCCTGTACCTTCCCATAGTGGGTGGAGCCTCATGAGGCCCCTCCCACTGCTCTGCTCTCTCTCCTTGTGCAGAGTGATTGGTCTTGTCTCCGCCCACTCCTGTACCTTCCCATCGTGGGTGGAGCCTCATGAGGCCCCTCCCACTGCTCTGCTCTCTCTCTCCTTGTGCAGAGTGATTGGTCTTGTCTCCGCCCACTCCTGTACCTTCCCATAGTGGGTGGAGCCTCACGAGGCCCCTCCCACTGATCTGCTCTCTCTCCTTGTGCAGAGTGATTGGTCTTGTCTCCGCCCACTCCTGTACCTTCCCATAGTGGGTGGAGCCTCATGAGGCCCCTCCCACTGCTCTGCTCTCTCTCCTTGTGCAGAGTGATTGGTCTTGTCTCCGCCCACTCCTGTACCTTCCCATAGTGGGTGGAGCCTCATGAGGCCCTTCCCACTGCTCTGCTCTCTCTCCTTGTGCAGAGTGATTGGTCTTGTCTCCGCCCACTCCTGTACCTTCCCATAGTGGGTGGAGCCTCACGAGGCCCCTCCCACTGCTCTGCTCTCTCTCTCCTTGTGCAGGAGGACCGGTCTTGTCTCCGCCCACTCCTGTACCTTCCCATAGTGGGTGGAGCCTCACAAGGCCCCTCCCACTGCTCTGCTCTCTTTCCTTGTGCAGAGTGATTGGTTTTGTCTCCACCCAGTCCTGTAGCATTCTGAAGTGGGTGGAGCGTGTTGGGCCCCTCCCACAGCTCTGCTCTCTCCACGGGCTACACACAGCACAGTGATGATGTCACTGATACTTTTTGGAGCACACAAAGTGGATCTTTATCTTTTGTGGTTATTGTGGAACAGTGGCGGCCACTGATGCAGGAGGCAGAGGTGCCAACCCCCTAATCTATGCGCCGGACCCCCTAATCTACATGCAGGGTGCTGGACACATGGAATTGAATGTTTTTTTTTTCGAAGCATGTGATGAGATCCTGAGGATCTAATTGGCTAAAAAAAAAGAGGGGGCTCGGGGCACAGAGCACTGCGCCCTGAGCCATGGGCGTCTGCATGGAGGGGCAAGGGGGGGCAAGTGCCCCCCCCCCCCCCGGAGCAAGGTGTCGGCACATGCAGACCTCAAAACCTCGCCTGCTCACATTTAGCAAGTGGAAATTAATGGCGAGTGTTGAGGACGGGCGGACGGAATTCTTGGTCTGTTCGCATGTTCTGGTGTGAATGGAATCGGAGGGGTGTTCGGCCCATCCCTACTGACGGCCAATGATACGCTGCACTGATGGGACTGCACTGATGGGACTGCACTGATGGGGTGGCACTGATGGGCACTGATATGCTTCATGTTAATATTATTAAATGTGTTGTTAATATTTATGTTTGGAACTTAATTCTGCATAAAACATTTAACAGTGTAATTTCATGAGATAATTTATGAGGGCGTGTTTAGGGGCGGGCTTAGGGGCGGGGCAGGGTAGGGGTTAAATACAGACGATGGCAGCTTAATCCTTCTATTAAGCTTTTGCATCAGATTTCTCAAACCTTTGCATGCCTATGCGTTATATGATGACTAAGCCCCTCCCCTTCATGACATTGTCAAAAAAGGGCGGGGTTTGGGTGACCTTAAAATTATGCCCCCCCCCACCCCGAAAAAAGTTCTGCAGACAACCATGCCCTGAGCCCAACCAGTTGTGTACAATAGTGAATTAATATTCACTATTGTCTTCCTGCTTCTCCTCCTGGCCAATCAGAAATTGGGTCCTGAGACCCAATTGGTCGAGAAGAGAGGGGACCGGATTGGCCGGAGCAGAAGCAGGGAGGAAGAGGAGGAGACGCAGGCCGAAGCTGCCTGGGACCTGGATGGGGTAAGTGCGGGGCTGGCGGATGGACGGACGGGTGAGCGGGGGGATTGAACGAAAATAAAATTTGAATGAAGTCAAATGATGAAAATCGATTCCAATTTTCATCAACGAACGAAAATGTGAGGGAGGGACATTCACCCACCTGAACTTCCGCTTTCCTCGGAGCTCCGCCTGTCTTTTAAAGCCCCCGCCCCCCCATCATATTGGCAAGCTATATTGGCTGAGAGATGCCGCCTCCCACCAATTCTTTCCCTTTCCTATGCAGTTTCACACATTCCGCTCATTCACGCTGTCTCTTTGGTGCCCTCTGCTGGCGTTTTCTAAATCGGCAACACAATTTCATCCCCAGCCTATAATAATAGCACATTTAAAGCAGAGTTCCACCCAAAAGTGGAACTTCCGCTTTAAGGGAAGGTGACCCCCCGACATGCCACAATTGGCATCTCATTTTTTTTGGGGGGGGCTGTTTTCACAGGGTCCCAGGTCCACTTCCTCCCCTGGCGCCACAAAGCTGGAAGGAAGTTCACCTCCTCCTCCTTGTCCCTCTCGGCGATCTTCTGGGACGCGTCACAGGTCCCAGAAGATACGCCGGCCATTCACAGTGGGCAGCGCGACTCGCTCATGCACAGTGCACGCCCGGCTTTGAAGCCAAAGCTGGGTGCCCACATTTGTGATGTTGGCGCCACACGGAGGAGGGGGAGAAGAGCGACACTGCGGGCGGCCGCATTGCTGGAGCGAGGGACAGGTGAGCGTCTGATTATTAAAAGTCAGCAGCTACACTTTTTGCAGTTGCTGACTTTTAGGGTGGAACTCCGCTTTAAGTTTAACCAGCGCAGGTCCGCCCTATGGCAGTTTTACTGCTACTGTGCGGCACCTGCGCCCCGGATCACCTATATACATACATGATCCGACACTTCCAGGTAGGGGGCGCACATGCGTGCCACTAGCGGCGGGCTCCCGCTGTGTGTAATCAAATAGTGTTAACTCTATGGCCTTGGAGGACCGGAGCAACGTAATGACGTCACTTCTGGTCAAGGCTTGTAGAAAATAAATATATATTTTAAAGCAATAGATCCTCGTCTTTTGGATGGCAGGAATATTCCGAATCCTCGTCTCTTGGATGGCAGGAATATTCCGGATCCTCGTCTTTTGGATGACAGGAATATTCCGGATCCTCGTCTTTTGGATGGCAGGAATATTCCGGATCCTCGTCTTTTGGATGGCAGGAATATTCCTGATCCTGGTCTTTTGGATAGCAGGAATATTCCGGATCCTCATCTTTTGGATGGCAGGAATATTCCGGATCCTCGTATTCCGGATCCTCATCTTTTGGATGGTAGGAATATTCCGGACCCTCGTATTGCGGATCCTCGTCTTTTGGATGGCAGGAATATTCCAGATCCTCGTCTTTTGGATGGCAGGAATATTGCAGATCCTTGTCTTTTGGATGGCAGGAATATTCCGGATCCTTGTCTTTTGGATGGCAGGAATATTCCGGATCCTTGTCTTTTGGATGGCAGGAATATTCCGGATCCTCGTCTTTTGGATGGCAGGAATATTTCAGATCCTCGTCTTTTGGATGGCAGGAATATTCCGGATCCTCGTCTCTTGGATGGCAGGAATATTGCAGATCCTCGTCTCTTGGATGGCAGGAATATTCCGGATCCTCGTCTTTTGGATGGCAGGAATATTGCGAATCCTCGTCTTTTGGATGGCAGGAATATTCCGGATCCTCGTCTTTTGGATGGCAGGAATATTGCGGATCCTCGTCTTTTGGATGGCAGGAATATTCCGGATCCTCGTCTTTTGGATGGCAGGAATATTCTGGATCCTTGTCTTTTGGATGGCAGAAATATTCTGGATCCTCGCCTTTTGGATGGCAGGAATATTTCGGATCCTCGTCTTTTGGATGGCAGGAATATTTCGGATCCTCGTCTTTTGGATGGCAGGAATATTCCGGATCCTCGTCTTTTGGATGGCAGGAATATTTCGGATCCTCGTCTTTTGGATGGCAGGAATATTTCGGATCCTCGTCTTTTGGATGGCAGGAATATTTCGGATCGTTGTTCTATTTTTTTTTTCAGTAATTACTTGAAAATAATTTCCAGCAATGTTTTCACAGGCGGCAGATTTCCCGCTACTTGTGATTGGTAAGGTCTGCAAATGAAATTGGGACATAACGACGAAAGATTAAAGAAACAATCGTTTACCCGGCCAATATGCGGTGCCGGAGAACGCCGGAGAACCGACGCGCTGCGTTTGATATTCTCGCTCCTTTTATAGAATTGAATATATTCTCATTATAATAGGCAGTCTGCAAAGCCAAAGCACTATTTAAAGGTTCCTGTAGGGAATTTCAGTGGCGGAGCGGATAATTGAGGGGAGGGAAGGTTTCTCCCACAGATTTTCATTACATTAATAAGACAATTTAGAGCGGGGCGCTGAGAGCGCGTTCCATGGAAGATGGGATTCGTCTTTGTCAACTGCAGGAACAGCAAATTTTAAAGGAGCGCCCCGTGTCACTGGGGTCAAGTCTGCCATAAGTTTGTAGTTTAGGTTGTGTGCCGGGGGTGGAGATACCTGGGTCACAAAGGTCGCATTTGCAACTGGGCGTCCTGCCACCAAGAGGGGCCCCCAAGACAGCAGGAAGGGGGCCCACTGCATGACATGTGAAAGGATCCCGCAGTGCCGGGTGGTGGTGGGGACTTTAGTCCTGAGGGACTGTGGCCTTTGTGTTTAGGTGACCATGTCTCCAGATTGATGAACTTCACAGAACAACCCAAATATAATCCTCAATTTTCACAAACGATATGAAGCCACCCCCCTTGTATGCCCCCTCAGATAAGAAGGGGTGACTTTATCACTGGAGGGGCCCAGCAGGCTCCACCCACTGCAGGCTGCGGTAGTTTTACAGAATACTCAATTTCACCAAAAATGTTGCTGCTCATCCCTGTTGTCGGGTAAAAAGGGGACCCTGATGTAAGTGGGGGGACTCTCTGGGGACCCTGATGTAAGGGGGGACCTGCACTCAAATATGTAACAATATTATATATATATATGTATGTTCGCTCAAGCGCATGACTTTCTTTACTTTGCTGCTATGAGCTTTAGCCCCACATCTTTTGTAGACCTGGCACCATCCCTGCTGGAAGGCATTGGGGATGACACTGGGCAAACTGGATACACAGAGATCAGGGCTGTCTTTAATATTGGTTGGACCCTTGGCAAACATTTTCTTGGGCCCTCCCACATTCACTTATCCACTATTTGTGGGCAGTGCAGGCTCAAGGGGCAGCTGTTTTGGGCCCCACAACAATGACTGGGCCGGGGGCAGCTGCCCCTTTTGTCCTGTTTTAAAGATGGTCCTGACAGAGATCACACCAGAAGACACTGGAACTTGTCATTGGGAACCCAGAGATCATACTGGAAAGTGATAGGAAAAACTGTGAAGTCTTTAGGTACGCAGGGGTCTGGACGTATTGCTCAGATGGCGAGGGCTGGGTGTACCGGCCCTTTAAGAAGGAACCCGGGCACAGATTGACGAAAGTGCAGGAGGCCCCTGATTGGCTGTAGAGGGGAAAGGAACAGACGATGATACTGAAGTCCCTCCAATAGAGAGACAGAAATATATAAAAGCCTATTGAATGATTTGTCAGATTTATAATATTTATCCCTATTGAACGCTTTACACCGTCCAACCATCGCATTCGGATTATAATATGAGATCGCTTAGCCGCAGTTGCGGTGAAATTTCCTATTTTCGATCGCACCGGCTCTTCCCCGTCCTCAATAATTGCTGCAAACCCCCCACCCTCCCCCGGCGGCCCCCTCCCTAATCCATGTCTGCTGCCCCAAAACTGTTTAGCGATTTTGGAACAGACGAGTCCGAGCGCGGAGCGGGCGTCGCCTTTCATTTGAGAACGCGGCGGATTTTATTACTGATTGCAGCTAAATAGCTGTCAGCGCTCCGGACGTTCATAGAAGCCGTAGAAGTAAATTGTATCCTTGGAGCTCTGCTGGTTGGACAGAGACGTCTGTGCCGTGGCTCCTCAGGGGAGGGGGGGGGAATTATGGCCGCCGCTCGGAAAATACTTCCCAGCTCTCCCGGCTACAAGCGGCGCTTGTGGGTGAATTAATATTTATGTTTTTTCTCGGATAGCTCCTTATTTACAGAAATTATGATTTCTAGTAAAATGAAGCTCAAAGCGAAACGCGCTCTGCGACTCTGCGATGGGCTGAGAAGTTTCCGCCGCTTCTAAAAAAGAAGAATTTTCAAGTTGTGGAAGAAAACTTAACCCCTTCCCTACCGGGCCGATCCTGGCGATTCCCCTCCTACATGGGAAAATCATCATTTATTTGCTAGAAAATAACTCAGAACCCCCAAACATTATATATATATATTTATACAGTGTATATAGCAGAGACCCTAGGGAATAAAATGGCGGTTGTTGCAATTTTTTATGTCACGCGGTATTTGCGCAGCAATTTTTCAAACACGATTTATTTTTTTAAAAATAAAAAAACTTTCATGAATTAAAAAAAATAAAACGCGATATTTACCCCAATAAAAAAAAAAACCTCTCGCTATAAAGAGACAAAATGAATCTTTGTGTTTAAATAAATCAAAAATGATTCCTCAGTAGACTTGGGCATGGCTGAAAAATTTGCCCGTTTTGTTTTTTATATTTTTTTTATTTTTTCGGAAATTCGGGAATTCAGAAATTCGAAAATTCGGAAATTCGGAAATTCGCAGTAATTCGGCAATTGCAGTAATTCGCTGTAATTCGGCAATTACGGTAATTCGGAAATTTGCGGTAATTCGGCAACTGCGGTAATTCGGAAATTCAGAAATTTGCGGTAATTTGACAATTGCGGTAATTCGGAAATTTGGAAATCCAAAAATAAGAAAAAACATTTGAAATGATAACTAACTAATAAATAACTATTAAATTATAGGTATCGGAATTTCCATGAAAATTTGGCTGTCAGTGATAAATTTCATATTTAAGTTCACTAACAACCAAATTTTCAAGGAATTTCCAATACCTGTAATTTAATAGTTATTTATTAGTTAGTTATCATTTCAAATGTTCTTTCTTATTTCCGAATTTCCACAATTACAGCAATTGCCGAATTTTGCATTTTCAGATTGCCGAATGTTTGAATCTGAAAAAAACTAAATTCTGCAAAATTCGATAAAAACGAAATTCGGAACGAAACAAACTGCACAAGCCTATTCCTCAATCAACCGATGCTACTACAGAGGCAGAACGGGGATCTGTCAATGTAAACACGGCGGTACCCCGTTCTGTCAGGGGACATGACAGGGATCTACTGATCCCTGTGACCGGGAAGAGCGATCTCTGTCATGCCCCTGCCAGCCCAGCCCCCACACAGTTAGAACCTCGCCTAGGGAACACACTTAACCCCTTGATCGCCCCCCCAGAGTTTAACTCCTTGCCTGCCAGTGGCATTTATACAATAATCAGTATATTTTTTGCTCTGATCGCTGTATAAATGTCACTGGTCCCAAAAAAAGTGTCAAAAATGTCCGACATGTCCGCCGCAATGTCGCAGTCCCGATAAAAATCGCAGATCGCCGCCATTACTAGTAAAAAAAAATAATACAAATGCCATAAATCTATCCCGTAGTTTGTAGACGCGATAACTTTTGCGCAACCCAATCAATATACGCCGATTGCGGGTTTTTTCTGCCAAAAATATGTAGAAGAATAAATATCGGCCAAAACTGAGGAATACA
Organism: Glandirana rugosa; assembly: GCA_018402905.1. Taxonomy (NCBI): domain Eukaryota; kingdom Metazoa; phylum Chordata; class Amphibia; order Anura; family Ranidae; genus Glandirana; species Glandirana rugosa. Next base: position 20,790 of record BLSH010492565.1, on the reverse strand, counting down.
TTTTGTATTTTTTTTTTTTTTTGGGATATTTATTATAGCAAAAAAAATTGTAGCTCTTTGTTTATAGCGCAAAAAATAAAAACGGCAGAGGTGATCAAATACCGCAATAAGAAAGCTCTGTTTGTGGGGAAAAAAAGGACGCCAATTTTGTTTGGGTACAACGTCGCACGACCGCGCAATTGTCAGTTAAATCAATGCAGTGCCGTATTGCAAAAAGTACTCTGGTCATTAAGGGGGCAAATTCGTCCGGGGCTGAAGGGGTCAAAATGATTCCATGATTCCAATAGTCACCCCATTTTTTTTGTTTAATGTGAAAGATGATGTCACGCCGAGTAAATAGATACCTAACATGTCACGCTTTAAAACTGCGCGCAGTCGTGGAATGGCGGCAAACTACAGCACCTAAGAATCCCCATAGGCGACGCTTTAAACATTTTTACAGGTTACCAGTTTAGAGTTACAGAGGAGCTCTAATGCTAGAATTATTGCTCTCACTCTGACGATCACAGCGATACCTCACATGTGTGGTTTAAACACCATTTACATATGCGGACGTGACCTACGTATGCATTCGTTTCCGAGTGCGACCACAAGGGGGTGGGAGGGCTTTAATTTTTTTTTTATTATTGTTTAAATTATTTTTATTTTTTATTTTTACGCCATCCCTTTAATTTTTTTTTATCACTTTTATTCCTATTACAATAGGAATAGGGCATGACAGGTCCTCTTTACAGAATGATCTGTGGTCATAATACCCACCCCACATCTCTCCTCTAAGCTGGAAAGCCTGAGATCAATAAAAAAAAAAATCGATCTTGAATTTTCCAGCAAAAAAGAATATGGCAGTGTTTACATCTACCAGAGCCGGCTGTGACGTCATGACGTCGCCTTTGGCCTCCGAGGGTCATAGAGATGACCGGGGACCATCTGGTTCCTGGCCCTCTCTATGGTAAACCGCCGCCGCCATCTCCTCCCACTGCCTGTAAAAGCAATCTAGCGGCTAAACAGTCGCTATGATGGCTTTTACAATGTAAGGAATTGCCAGCTGAGAAAAAAGATATCTGGATGATGCCTGCAGCTGCACCCATCATCCAGATATCTTCACTCCAAGTAAAGTTCACACGACGTCTACCCAGGGGAAGTGGTTAAGCTCTGTATGTACATGTATTTAATTGTATATACTTTGTCCTTTGCAGCCAACGTCCTTGGCATTATACTAACTCTTCTGCCACTTTCCTAAGACCGTGATCAGACAATAGGCTACCTAAGTGCTACTACAATTGTAATAATAATATGATACCTCCATAGGCCGAGTTATGAAAAAAAAACTTCAATTGCATCAAACAGAACAATGATATGGAAAGATGCTGAGTGTATCTTGTTGAATATATTCCCTACTGCAGTAGTGATTATTAATTTGGAACCACTGATCAATATGAGGATAGGAGTTGCCCATCTATAAAATTTGTAAGACAGATTGGCGAGCCAGCCAGGAGGGGATTTACAGGAAACCCTGGGAATCCAAAATCGGGAGCTTAAAATGATCTCTACTAAAGATCTCTAGATCCTTCACTGGAAATGTTACAGATTTTATGTGTTTGTACATCTGTATATTATGCCTCGGGTACATCCTGGTTCCGGTCCTCTGCCAAGTAGAACTTTCTGCAGATTGTTAGAAAGACACACAGGCCTAGGGCTGCAGAGGAAGAGGGCAGCACAATCAGTGGTGGCTGGTGGTATATTTTTTAGGGGGGGCAGCAAACAATCCCCCCGTCGTGACCACCCCCCCTCCCTCGGTCGGTCAGTCACCAGTCACTTACCCCATCTAGGTTGGGGGCAGCGCTTCCTCAGGGTGGCGACTTCTCCTCCAGGTGCTTCATGGCGGCTTCCCCTGTGTCTCCTCCCTCCTCCTCCTCAGCAGCCAATAGGATAGCTTGTCCTCTCTGCCAATCAGGTGATAGGTCTCGCCCGCTTCTTGACTGGCCAGGAGAAGAATCAGGAAGTACAATAGCAAATATTAATTAGGTGGGCTCGGGGGCAGTGCTCTTTTTTGAAGCCTATTAGAGTCTCTGACTCTAATCACATGCTTCTAAAAAAAAAACCCTTGGAATCCATGCGTCCGGCACCCCGCATGTAGAATAGGAGGCCGGATGCATGGATTAGGAGGGGGCGCCCGGCATTATGGGCCACCACTGAGCACAATATATTTTTTGGGGGGGGGTGAAAAGATGCTGAGTGTATCTTTTTATATCTGTTCCCTACTGGAGTAGTTATTATTAATTTGGAACTACTGATCAATATGAGGATAGGAGTAGGATAGGATAAAAATTTACAAGACAGATTGGCGAGCCAGCCAGGAGAGGATTTACAGGGAGCTTAAGACAAACTCTACTAAAGATCTCTCAATAGAAATGTTACAGAATTTATGTGTCTGCACATCTGTATATTATGCCGGCTTCGGGTACATCCTGGTTCCATTCCTATGCCAAGCAGATTGTCAGAAAGGACACACAGGCCTAGGGATGCAAAGGGAGAGGGCAGCGTAATATTTTTTTGGGGGGGTGCTCTTAAAGTATATTATTTATTTATTACCCTCCAAGTGATGACAGATGTGCTTATGTTTGTGTGTACATGCATTGGCCATAATGGCTATAAATGAGTCAATCAATTCCCCGAAACTGGGATTCACCAAGGATGGACAATTGGCCACGAGGTGAACTGATCCGCTCATAACATTGTAATTGAAGGTGCACTCTGTGGGTGGGCCAAGTGAACGTTGGCATAATGTTGTATTCCCGGGAGGCAACTAACAGGCCTTTTGTCTTAGTTTCTGTTTTAGCGCGAGTCCCCACTCCCTGAGGAAGTATAAAATGTTTACAAATTAGTAGCAGATGTGCATTACTGTGGCCGACGCTTCACCCTGGCTTTGCCATGCTGCACCAGAATCCAAATAAAAATAGGCCAAAGACAAGGAAGAGACCAGAAATGGTAAGATAGGCGTGCTCTTGTCCTTGAGAATGTTGTGATGAGCGTTTAGTCACAGTTCCGGCAGTGGTTGGCAGTACCTTCTCCACAGCGAGCATACTTCACCCTGTCCTTATAACTGCTCCCAACTAGGGCCAGAGGGCAGGGGGACAACTGCTCCCCGGGGTGCTCTGCTGCTCTGTAAAAAGGCTGCACCACTTCCACCGCAGACATGCCTAAAGCCTTCCTGGTGAAGAGGGGTAAAATGTCCCTGCTGGTGTCCTACCGAATGCAAGATGAGGATGAGGACAGAGTGCAGGCAGGCATGGACGGTGTACACCCTGTTCAAGAAGAGACTGGCTCCATGGCCCACCAGAGGTTCTCCTCCCTCAGCCAGCCCCAGCCAAGCCGCCTTGGCTCCCTCCTGCAGCCCCTGGCCTCCTCCTGTTGGCCAGTTGGAGAATCAGTCAGTGCAGCAGGCATTGTCCAGCCTGAACCACCTGGTAAGCAGCGGGTACCTGGAGCGGAGCTTCAGCCTGAGATGGGGTTGGGAGGAGGCAGGGAAGAATCAGAGCAGAAGGGGGGCCAAGTCGATGCACCATGGGCCTCTGGGTTGTACTTGCCTCCTGGGCCAAAAATTGCCAGTTAGCCCCTGGTTTTAGGACCTCTTTAGGCAATACCTCACACTTCCAAGGCTACATGGACCCAACCAGTCCCATGGGGGCCAACACCAGCAACTACTTCTTTTGTGTTCTAAGTTTCCGCCCAGGCTCCCGCACTCCCTAACGTAACCCACCATTTATATGCTAGGGGAGGGCGCCACCTAGTGGCCAAACTGGAAATTGTTCTAACACCCCCTTACACCTTGACCTCTTTGTTTTCATGTTGTAGAATGTGCAGATAGGCCCCCACTTCCAAAAGCCAAAAGACATTTTCCAAATATAGCCAGAGGGCAAGGAGCAAGAGCTTAGGGTTAGGGATTGTAAAGTGTTAAGGAAACAGATAAAGGTTATTTTGGTGAAGAATTAGGAGTAAAGGGCTTATATTAGATGTTAAAAGCTAACTGACCTTTCAGGCCAGGGGCTGTAGTTCTCAATGGAGCACACATGTGGTGACCTCAGAGCCCTAGTATTGATATTTCCTCCAGCTCTATAAATGAAGGTCTGGACCTGGTAGGGGCCTGAGCTGGAGGAAGGGTCTGAAGGAGCCGGACCATTGCACCCATGAGGCATTGATGACTGTCGCAATGTTCTGCAGGCTCAAATGCACAACATAGAATAAATGCACACTTTTGCTTTTTGCAGTATGGGTTTATTTATTATTGTATTGCAAAAGGTGGAATTCTACTTTAAGAACTGTGCATTGCTGCCCTCTGATAAACGAAAGACGATGGAAGTTGTGGTTTTGTTGCGGCAACTAATGAACTTCCACTGGAAAAATGAAATCAGACATGTAATTCAACAACAGGTCCCATAATTGTTTTCCAATTTATCCTGAACGGAGAGCGTGCCGGCAAAGCTGTGACTTAACCACTCCAAGCCTCTTTCCAATAACCGAGCGCCTCGCCTCTCACTCCCCAGTCACTCAGCTTGGGGGAAATCAGCAGAAAGTACAGCAACAGAAAAACCGATGTGGATTAGAAACAAGAACAGAGCGCCTATTTCATCCTGCTTTCCCTTCTCATTTCCATAACAATGCAATTGTTCACTTGCAAAGGGGGGGAAATTAGAATGTTAAGCTGTTAACAAGCCTTTGTTTATCACAAATATCTTGATCAGACGTTGCTGCTACAAAAGCTGCTAATGAGTCCTGCCATGCTTCAATTAAGGGGCCTTATTTACCTACAAACTTTGGGGATTGTTTTTCTTTTACATCTGAGGATGCATATAGATACAAGAACCTTTGATGGATTTGTAAAGGGCTACCCTCAAAGAAGCCACTGGATGATTGGGTTCCCCGGTTCCTGGTGGTAAAGACCCCTCAGGCAATAGCGTACCCTCCGATACACCAAGGGTGGAGGAAAAGATGTTTATTTGATGGAATGCCCAGCAGGGAAAATAACCGTGACAATAGCCATAAACAATGGAAAATATTGATTACGATATTAACTATTTACAAACTGAAATTACCAAAACTAATTTCACAGGGCACCTAAACCCTAGATCAAGGGGGTAAAATAAGCTCCCCATAGGGTCTAAGTTACGGAGGGAACCCTAAATACGGTATATACAGTATACACTCAAGGGCTAAAAGTTTCAATCCCTTCTTATCCCCTCCCACTAACCATTGGTAACCCTATTGGTGGCTGGCGTTGGGGCCCTTACTATGTCAGAGTGCTCTTAAACAAAGTTTTTGTAATTCCAACAGAAAGTGGTATAATTCTCTAACAAATCTGGGGGGGGGGGGTGGTCTGACATTGGGCTGGTGCTCTCTCTTTTAGAGAGATGTAACAAAGATGGTGGTCAACGGCCTCTCAGCACTCAGAAGTCTACGGTGGAGTCTTCTCCCACTCATGAGTGTTCAGAACACACTGGACACATGATCAAGCTGTCTTCTGCAGTCTCCAAGAGCAACGAAAGTGGCTCTGAATACTGTTGGAACAGTCTGGGGCAAAGCTACAGACCTTCTGGGTGCAGATATCTTCTACCACAGCTCAGTGGGTCCCTCTGCTCCAGAACATGGTCAGCAGTCCCTCCGGCAGCAGTGGTCTCTGGATAGGTGAAGTGGTTTCATAGGAATAGGAATTTCCAGCTTAAGGGGAACCTGGGTTTACTTTACAACAGCTGAACTGCAAGTCGCTGCACTCTTTCAGGATGCCCAAAAAGTAAGCCACTGCCTCCATCTATAACTGGTCTGTATGGTAAGGAGCATTGGAGGGCATCAGATAGACTAAAAAACAGCCAAGGAAATAATCCAAGGAAAAACCAAGCTCACTTACCGACCAGCTTGAAACCATCCAAATTGACCTTCTAACAGTATGCGTTAAAAAGCAGGGGATTGGTTACACACATTAGCTAATGCATGTGTAAGCTGGAGGGCCCCGTCAAGGCTCCCTGCGTCCTCCAGACCTATCTCTGACTGATGAGAGACTCCACAGTGGAAGCTCATGCATCTTGATGAGATAGATGAAGGCAGATGGCCTGGAGGTAGCCCAACCCTCCTTGGAAGCACCAAAGCACTCTAATATGCAACTTCAATGACTCTCATGGTCAGGGTTAAGGCTCGGAGACCAGTCGCTATAGCAGTAGAGAGGCTCCTGCTGACCAGCTGGATATGTGAACAAGCAATTCACTCTGGCAGATAATGCCGGCTCATTCAAGGTGAGGGGTCTAAGCTCTAACCGGTATTCACCAGAGCTCCTGATGGTGGGAATGGGCTTTCCTGCATGCTAGTACCAGATTGGGATCCTCGGGATTGCTCCACCAGGAGGTGAGCAAGCTGGGGTCCAATAGCAGGTAGGGATCCATCAAAAGCATGGTCAAGAAACAAGCCGCAGGTCTGTAATGTGTGGTAGCGAAGATATGGATGGCAGTAGGAGTGAAAAGAGCGAGAATTTGGCTGGAGAGAGCACAATAATGTTGCAAACAGGAAGTGCAAAGGCATAGGAAGTTCATGGGAGGAACAAAGACTTCAAGGGTCACCAGAAACAAGAGACAAGGCAAGGCTGTTTAAGGAAATTAGAGAAGGAGCTGGTCAGCTTCTCAGGTGGTTCAGCAGGAAGAGATCCTGCCAGACACAGCAGAGGTTGCAGTTACAGATCCAGGTCCCAACAATAACACACAACTATTCTCACTAAGCCTTTCACACCAGGGCTTCTTGTTCAGTCTTGGACCTCCTGTTACGTCTCAGTAAATTACTTCCTTGATCCATTGTATAAGAAATCTTAGACCAGAAGTCATGTCAGGGTTATCTAAGCTGTTAGGCAGGGGTCTGTCGAGCATCTCAGGTTAGCTCAGCAAGAAGAGGTACTGCCAGATGCAGCAGAAGTCCTGGGTTCTGTTCCAGGTAGGGTTGCCACCTTTTCTTAAAGCCAAACCTGAACACTTCAGTGGCCTGGAACACCCCAAGGAGAGTAGTAATGCGGTGTGCATAGCATTCCGCAGCAAACGGTGGGTTAGGTCAAATTGTTCTTGCTGACATCATCGCCCTGCCCCTGAGTAATGTCAAACCTGCCCCCAGACAGCTGCCTGCAACTCCGGGATGGCATCAGATTTGTTTGTGACTGTCTTGGTTAATTGGGGAGCCACAACTGACCTAAATAATGTGTCTGGGTTTTAGTTCGCCTAAAACCGGGACACATGATTCAAAACCCGGACTATCCAGGTGAGTCCCGGACAGGTGGCAACCCTAGTTCCAGGCCCTGACAGTGACGTTGGGCTTGACTTTGCCACTCCCACCTCTTGTGCCTCACCTTTACTCATTACACAGCAGAGGTCCTGGGTTCAGTTCCAGGCCCTGACAGTGACGTTGGGCTTGACTTTGCCACTCCCACCTCTTGTGCCTCCCCTTTACTCATTACACAGCAGAGGTCCTGGGTTCAGTTCCAGGCCCTGACAGTGACGATGGGCTTGACTTTGCCACTCCTACCTCTTGCGCCTCACCTTTAGTGATTACACAGCAGAGGTCCTGGGTTCAATTCCAGGCCCTGACAGTGACGTTGGGCTTGACTCTGACACTCCCACCTCTTGTGCCTCACCTTTAGTCATTACACAGCAGAGGTCCTGGGTTCAATTCCAGGCCCTGACAGTGGCGTTGGGCTTGACTCTGCCACTCCCACCTCTTGTGCTTCACCTTTAGTCATTACACAGCAGAGGTCCTGGGTTCAATTCCAGGCCCTGACAGTGACGTTGGGCTTGACTCTGACACTCCCACCTCTTGTGCCTCACCTTTAGTCATTACACAGCAGAGGTCCTGGGTTCAATTCCAGGCCCTGACAGTGAGGTTGGGCTTCACTTTGCCACTCCCACCTCTTGTGCCTCACCTTTAGTCATTTACTATGATGGGTGGCATCATCAACCAGTAGTAATGTTTAAGAGGTAAAAGCAATAGGACCAAGCATGACTTCAGATATCGTCCCCAAATGGGTATTAGAATGCCTTGAATGTTCACTTTTAGTTGCTTTCTTTTCATATCTGCTTGCAGCATAATAGTCTTTCACGTCAACACAGATCTAGTTAAATGAAATGTGCCTACTGGTTTGGGTCCCCTCCATATAACAACATGGAGAGACCTCTCACTTCCTCCTTTATTCCTTTTATAAAAAAGCTTCTGTCCTTCAAAGATCTATGGATTGATCTATGGATTGATCTATGGATTGAACGCTGCCTGTTCTGATGGCAATGGATGTATACAGCACAACTGGGTATGGAATGTGGTGTAAGCAGAAGGAGCAACAGGGAAAGTTGTGGCAATGCTGCTCCCGGTCCTAAAAAATATCCAATGGTACAGAGAGGAATTACAGTCAGGTCCATAAATATTGGGACATTGACACAATTCTAATGTTGTTGGCTCTATACACCACCACAATGGATTTGAAATGAAAGGAACAAGATTTGCTTTTCCTGCAGACTTTCAGCTTTAATTTGAGGGAATTTACATCCAAATCAGGTGAATGATGTAGGAATTACAACTTTTTGTATATGTGCCTCCTACTTTTTAAGGGACCAAAAGTAATGGGACACTTGGCTGCTCAGCTGTTCCATGCCCAGGTGTGTGTTATTCCCTCATTATCCCATTTACAAGGAGCAGCTAAAAGGTCCAGAGCTCATTTCAAGTGTGCTATTTGCATTTGGAATCTGTTGCTGTCAACTCTCAATATGAGATCCAAAGAGCTGTCACTATCAGTGAAGCCATCATTAGGCGTAAAAAACAAAACAAATCAATCAGAGAGATAGCAAAAACTTTAGGAGTGGTCAAATCAACTGTTTGGAACATCCTTAAAAAGAAAGAACGCACCGGTGAGCTCAGCAACACCAAAAGAGCCGGAAGACCACGGAAAACAACTGTGGTGGATGACCAAAGAATTCTTTCCCTGGTGAAGAAAACACCCTTCACAACAGTTGGCCAGATGAAGAACACTCTCCAGGAGGTAGGTGTATGTAGGAGGTAGGTGTATATATAGGAGGTAGGTGTATATAGGAGGTAGGTGTATATATAGGAGGTAGGTGTATATAGGAGGTAGGTGTATGTGTGTCAAAGTCACCAATCAAGAGAAGACTTCACCAGAGTGAATACAGAGGGTTCACCACAAGATGTAAACCATTGGTGAGCCTCAAAAACAGGAAGGACAGATTAGAGTTTGCCAAACAACATCTAAAAAAGCCTTCACAGTTCTGTAAGAACATCCTATGGACAGATGAGACCAAGATCAACTTGTACCAGAGTGATGGGAAGAGAAGAGTATGGAGAAGGAAAGGAACTGCTCATGATCCAAAGCATACCGCCTCATCAGTGAAGCATGGTGGTGGTAGTGGCATGGCGTGGGCATGTATGGCTGCCAATGGAACTGCTTCTCTTGTATTTATTGATGATGTGACTGCTGACAAAAGCAGCAGGATGAATTCTGAAGTGTTTGGGGCAATATTATCGGCTCATATTCAGCCAAATGCTTCAGAACTCATTGGACGGCGCTTCACAGTGCAGATGGACAGTGACCCCCAGCATACTGCGAAAGCAACCAAAGGGAAAGAAGTGGAATGTTATGCAATGGCTAAGTCAATCACCTGACCTGAATCCGATTGAGCATGCATTTCACTTGCTGAAGACAAAACTGAAGGGAAAATGCCCCAAGAACAAGCAGGAGCTGAAGACAGTTGCAGTAGAGGCCTGGCAGAGCCTCACCAGGGATGAAACCCAGCGTCTGGTGATTTCTATGCCTTCCACACTTCAGGCTGTAATTGACCGCAAAGGATTTGCAACCAAGTATTAAAAAGTGAAAGTTTGATTTATGATTGTTAATCTGTCCCATTACTTTTGGTCCCTTAAAAAGTGGGAAATTAAAGCTGAAAGTCTGCAGGTAAAGCAAATCTTGTTCCTTTCATTTCACATCCATTGTGGTGGTGTATAGAGCCAAAAACATTAGAATTGTGTCGTTGTCCCAATATTTATGGACCTGACTGTATATGGTTGGGAAATCTCCTTTAACATTGGTGAAGCTGATGGAGATCGCAGTGTAGAGGGATCTGTGGTGTCTACAAGCATAGCGCAGAGTCGATGAGGAACGCGGTACGAGGCTCTAGAGCTTGCTTTAATGTCTTCATTAAATGTATTGCTCATTCTTCACGCCATGCATGCGCCATAAGTAACGCACATTGACCTTCAGCCTTTGAAGCGGGCATGAAAAGTCATGTAAGATACAATCAAGGAACTTACTGGGAGAAACATTCCCAGATGCCCACTGCTTCAATGTCAGCATGACCACCAGTCTGACCTCTCTGACAATAATAGCTATTTAATGTAAAACGACTTCTTCACACCTCTTGACCCAATAAAGATTCAATTAACCTCTTCTTCAAATGCTCAAAACTCCAGGCTTCAAGGGGAGAAAAAACAATGATTCTGCTTCCTCTCCGCAGAGATCCCTCAGAATGGCCGCTCACAGCTCTAAAACCCACATGGAAGCCAAGAGCTCCTCCCTGGCAGACATAGAATTAGCGGTAATGGACGCCTTGGAGGTTTCCTCCGTGTGCTAAATGAGTGGGTTACCGAGGAAATCGACCACGGCGGGTGAGTGGGCAGAGAGAGGGAAGCGGCACTTTTATGATTACTGGCAGTGGTAATGGGAGGCTCTGACCCTGCCGCAGTGCCAGGGGGGTGCAGACTGCAATGAAGCAAGAGATGGACACAATAGAAGTCTTCGTGTCGTTCAAAAAAAAAACCTAAAGAATTATAAATATCAGCAGTAAATTTTGTGTACAAATTGGATGAAACAAGAAGGTTGGCATGCGGTCAACGCATTTTGTCACCTCGCAGCAGAGGCAAAGCAGCCCGCCTCCCGCAGTCACCAATGTTTTACTGTAGTGACTCTAGAAAGTATAAATGGGATCTTTATTAAACCTTAGAAGAGTTAAAGAAGCCACTTCTGTATAATAAAGATTTCACACTGAATGTCCTCTTTAATGCACTGCAACCACGGCCATTAGGCAAGGTTGCGGCACAGCTGCAGTTCACCCGTTCACTCCTAGGGGGCGCGCTGACACGCGGAATCGTCTGCCGAATGCATCGTTCCTTTCTTATCTGCAGTGCTGCAAAGCTTTGAAGCCACAACAATGCGTGCGGCGTCTTTGCTAAAAATCTCCTCCTCTACCTCTGCTATGGATATGGCACTCCTTTAGGCCCTTCTGGTGGTTGTGAGATCCGGCCCTCGGCTTGGATCCCAAAACACTCCTGTTTGGTATCTTGGACGAGATGGACCTAGGTTGTTAAAGCCGAGTTCCCCCCATAGATAGAACTTCCGTGGATCAGATTCCTCCCCCACTCCGGTGCCACATTTGGCACCATTCAGGGGGGAGGGGGGATCAAATCCAGGTATCTGCTCCCGCTTCCAGGGAACGTCCACTGCACTCCATGCGGTGAACTATGCAGTGTCCGGCCCTCCTCCTTCTCCCACGCTGACTTCTGGAAGACACACAGGACCCAGAACCATTCACAACGTGCAGCACGACTTGCCCATGTGCAGTAGGAAATGGGCTGTGAAGCCACAAGACTTCACTTCCTGTTTCCCTTAGTAAGGATGCAAGGCTTCACTTCCTGTTTCCCTTTGTAAGGATGCAAGGCTTCACTTCCTGTTTCCCTTAGTAAGGATGCAAGGCTTCACTTCCTGTTTCCCTTTGTAAGGATGCAAGGCTTCACTTCCTGTTTCCCTTAGTAAGGATGTAAAGACTGGCCCGTCTGACACCAACAATCCCAGAAATACTCAGACCGGCCCGTCTGACACCAACAATCCCAGAAATACTCAGACCGGCCCGTCTGCCACCAAAAATCCCAGAAATACTCAGAGCGGCCCGTCAGACACCAACAATCCCAGAAATACTCAGACCGGCCCGTCTCACACCATAAAGACCCTAACAACC
>BLSH010492551.1:247759-262193 GCA_018402905.1 Glandirana rugosa | reverse complement strand
CTCCTAACCCAATATTTGTTCCGGGGTAATAAAAGTCACAAAGATTTAGAAAAAGAGCTCCGGCCGGAGAAATACTCAACCATTGTGAGAGAGAAACTTGTATTCCAGCAAAAGTCATAAAGACCTCACAATGGCGCTCCTCTAGGCCGGGCGCGCAGGAAGTCATCGGGATGAGGATGACAAATTCAGTGAGAGGTGCAATAAAAGCCAAAGATAATCAAAATCTATTCTAAGGGGACAAACGCAGGCGGTGGTAAAATGTAAAAAAAAAAGACGAAGAACAACGCCAACCTCAAAGAGCACAAATCAGAAACTGTTTTTGAAAATCTTTTTTTTTTTTTTTTGCTGTAAAAGGAACCTTAAAATTCACAATAACATTCAAATAGCAAAATAATTTCTCATTGCAAGGTGCATTGCTGGGAAAGGTTTTGTAACCAACAAAAGCAAATATAATTCTAAGGTGCATCACTAGAAGGATCTTTATATAGAGGGATCACCAGCAGGGCCGTCTTTAATATTGATTGGACCCTGGGCAAATATTTTCTTGGGCCCCCCCCCATGCAATTTCACTCTCCACCTGCTCTGAGACATACAATAAATAGCAACTAGACTCAAAATCAGTTTACTGAACCAGATCAGCAGTGATTTTGATTGGTCGCCAGAGGTTTACGGCATATCATTACCAGTTACTGACTGGTTGCTAGAGGTTACAGCACACATTACGGCTCACTGATTAGTTGCTAGAGGTTACAGCACATGCTTTCTGATTGTTTGCTTGCTAAAGATTACTGTACATCAATACTGCTCACTGATTGGTTGCTAGAGTTTACTGCACATCATTACTGCCCACAGATTGGTTGCTAGAGGTTACAGCACATCATCTTTTCACTGCCTGCACACCGTGGACTGGGGAGCGCAAAGTCGCTTTCCTGACACCACAGAAATGTGCTGCCCTTTAGCAGATACAAAGCAGTGGCATCAATTATCAATGACACCCTCATGCATAGCTGACATGTGCTGTGGAACTTCAAGCATGCCTTTGTCTCCCCAGTGGGCAGCATCCGGTATAGGTGATGGTGAATATGACCTCGGGGGGGGGCATGATATAGATATGAATGCCACCTTTGTTTACATATCAGTGCAGCTGGCCGCCACTATTTACATATGAATGCTGCCACTATTTACATATCAATGCCAGTTATTTACATGTAAACATAGGGTCTGCAGGTGAGTCAATTGTACACAACAATAGGGCAGAGTTGGGCGGCTTTAGTAGCAGAACTTAGATATCGGGACACAGCACAGGTCTAAAACTTCAAGGGACAAAGGAATTTAAACCAGGATAGTTGGCAAGTATGAGGCAGCTGCACAACAATGACAGGGCCCAGGACAGCTGCCCCTTTTGCCCTGTCTTAAAGATGGCCCAGATCACCAGCAGGAGGAAAGAGGTCCTGATTCCTCTATATAGATCTTTATATCACTAGAGGGATCACCAGCAGGAGGAAGGAGGTCCTGATTCCTCTATATAGATCTTTATATCACTAGAGGGGTCACCGGCAGGAGGAAGGAGGTCCCGATTCCTCTATATAGATCTTTATATCACTAGAGGGGTCACCAGCAGGAGGAAGGAGGTCCCGATTCCTCTATATAGATCTTTATATCACTAGAGGGGTCACCGGCAGGGGGAAGGAGGTCCTGATTCCTCTATATAGATCTTTATATCACTAGAGGGGTCACCAGCAGGAGGAAGGGGGTCCTGATTCCTCTATATAGATCTTTATATCACAAGAGGGGTCACCAGCAGGAGGAAGGAGGTCCCGATTCCTCTATATAGATCTTTATATCACTAGAGGGGTCACCAGCAGGAGGAAGGAGGTCCCGATTCCTCTATATAGATCTTTATATCACTAGAGGGGTCACCAGCAGGAGGAAGGAGGTCCTGATTCCTCCAGGGATATCTTCTCAAATTAGCAGGAAAGTTCCAGACTAATCTTAGTAAGTATTATTTTATTACCAAAAGTGTAGTTGATGCTTGGAATAGACTTCCAGCAGAGGTAGGGAGTCAGTCTACAGTAAGTGGATTCAAATATGTTTGGGACAAACCTAGATCTATACTCAGGCAATAAGTTAAACAAAAAATAAATAAAATGAAAAAAATGGGGCAGACATGATGTCATTTGCTTCTTTGCCCTGTGACCGAATCCTATGTTCTGACCCAGCCTCATCTTGATTCTGGTATTCCATTATCGATCCTGGCTTGTGACCCAATTTTGTCTTCTGTCTGCTGATTTGGTACCTTCTCTGCTCATCTGATACTGACCTTGGCCTGGCCCCTCAATTCCGTCACTGCTTCCTGATTCTGCACCTTTGACACCTCTGTTGTTGCCCACTCCTGCCTGCCCAGCTACATCTCAAGAACCTGCATCTTCAAGCTTCTAGATCACCTTCTGCCCAGGTCCGCAACACTCCAACACCAGGGAAGATGCAGACAGCCCTCATGCCCCTCTGTGCCCTGTTATAACCTGCCATCAACTCCAGAGCAAACAGGATAGGTAGTGTACGGGAAGGCCTCTCATCATCTTGGCCTCTACTACGTACATGACATATGGTGGTTTCTCTTTGCTTGGTTGTTGTTGGTTCTACCAGGAGCTGAGCCCCTTAGTGAAGGGCAGTATATATACCCAGTGCTGAACTCTTCTGGAGATGTGGGGCATAGCGTGGGACAAGGGTGGAGTTTAGTGAAAAAGTTGTGTTATCAGACATCCCAAAGGACCATCTTCGGGCAACATTTGCCTATTTATGTTGATACATTTTAATTCATCCAACAGATTGTATCATGGGTGTATGGGACTCTCCCGGCACCACATATATTTCAAAAACAATTTATTACTTCTTTACTAAATAACTTAAAACCACATATAAAAATATACACTGTAGGCTTAGATCATGGGGGTCCCATATACTGTATAACTCTCAGATGGTTAAATGTAGCAGTCTTGATGTAGAAGGTGTCCGACGCATTTCATCAGGGAATAAATACGGACACTCATAGAAAGGTTAGCGGCTGCAAGCCTACAGATGAAGGTTAAAAATAGTAAGCATGGTATTGTGTTGATGTGATCCCATGGTGAAGGGGTTCCAAAAAGGTAGGAAAAGATAACTGTAAATGCAGAGATCCCGAGGGCAGTTAGGTAGATCTTAACCATAGCCCAAAATGTGTCCATCCAAGAACATGGTCAGCTGCAACACTCCAACACCAGGGAAGATGCAGACAGCCCTCATGCCCCTCTGTGCCCTGTTATAACCTGCCATCAACTCCAGAGCAAGCAGGATAGGAAGTGTAAGGGAAGCCCTCTCATCATCTTGGCCCCTACCACGTACATGACATATGGTGTTTTTTTCTTTGGTTGGTTGTTGTTGGTTCTACCAGGAGCTGAGCCCCTAGGTGAAGGGCAGTATATATACCCAGTGCTGAACTCTTCTTGAGGTGGTGGGGCATAGCTTGGGACAAGGGAGGAGTTTAATGAAAAAGTTGTGTTATCAGACATCCCAAAGGACCATCTTTGGGCAACATTTGTTTATTTATGTCGATACATTTTACATGTTTACTGTTTTTTTTTATAAAATTGGTAACGGTTGTTAAATAAAGAACTGCTTTGGTCAATTTAAAACCCAAGTCAAGCCATCCGAGTCGTTATTTGGGAAGTAAAACAGTAGGGAAGGAATTGACGAATTCACTTTTCAAGCTTTTCATGTCAACTGGATAAGATTAAATAATAATGATAAAAGGGCAATGCTTTTAAAATAAGTTAGGGGGCCCTTATAGGGCATTAAAAGCATCTATCTGTTTGCGTTTTCACACCTGTAGATGGATTTTTATGCTCTGCCATTATCAACCAAGGACTGTTTAACTTGTGCTGACGTATTTAAACATGGACAACAAATGTCAATGTATTTTACAGATGTGAACAACCAACAATAACAAAAAAAATATTTAGGCACCAGACAGATTTATTATGCTGATGTGAAACAACCTTTTTAACCCAACGTTCATCTATTTTTTTATGTCTTGTATTAAACTGCATGAGGTTATCAGTCTGCTGACAACTAGTGGCGGTTTCTTGCCACTACAACCTGCTTACTAATGTGGGAAGGAAAGGGATCACCGATGCCGCACATCCACACAAATGTTACGGAAGACAACCTCACCCTGGGCTCCATCCAGGCCAAACCTCCAATGCGTTTCGCACCCCCCCCAGTGCTTAGTCATGGGGAACTTACTAATGTGATTTTGGTGCCTTCCTCTGTCCTTCCCTTCTGTTTAGTGCTAGGCCCTCCTCACTTCTTCCTTGTTCCCTCAATCAGCATTCATTATTCACAGGAACATGGCTCAGGAAAGAGAATGTCTTCTTACACTTCAAAAGACCGGAAAAGGATCCTCTGTACTGCAGTCAGCTGAAGTAAAAGTGTCTTGGATTCAATTTCTGTACCCTATTGAAGAGTTAAGCTGTCTGTGGATTGTGCTGAGTCAGCAGGTGACCAGACTGTCCAGACAGACTGGGTCTTAGGGGCTACGTCAGTGCATAAAGTGGCATTTGAAACTGAACACAACCTAACCCATGTGCATCATGGTAGAAGTACATTACAGTGTATCTAAACCAAAGAAGAAGAATCTAATCTTTCCCTTAAAGTGGCAATTAAGAGAGTAATTGGTAACCATGTATAAATACATAAGGGGGATATGATCTCCATGTATAAATACATAAGGGGGGATATGATCACCATGTATAAATACATAAGGGGGATATGATCTCCATGTATAAATACATAAGGGGGGATATGATCTCCATGTATAAATACATAAGGGGGATATGATCACCATGTATAAATACATAAGGGGGGATATGATCTCCATGCATAAATACATAAGGGGGATATGATCACCATGTATAAATACATAAGGGGAGGATATGATCTCCATGTACAAATACATAAGGGGGGATATGATCTCCATGTATAAATACATAAGTGGTCCATATAGTGAACAAGCGGGCACTCTTTATCAATCTCCAAATACGGAAAGGTTTCTTTATAGTTAGAGCTGTGAAAATGTGGAATAGACTCCCTCCAGGGGTGGTTCTGGCCAGCACAGCAGATTACTTTAAAAAAGGCCTGGATTCTTTACTAAATGTAAATAATATAACTGAGTACTAACATTTATAGATACAGTTGATCCAGGAAATATCCGATTGCCTCTCAGGTGATCAGGAAGGCATTTTTTCCCTTTCTAGAGTAAATCAGATCATGCTTTGAGCTTTTTGCCTTCCTCTGAATTAACTGTGAGTATAGAATTGTGTATAAATCCCTTTATGTTTTCTAGCACCAGGGCCTGAAGGTTCCAGTTATGCCTCTGTGGTGAGAGAATATTCCAATATAATAATGAATCTAAAATGTTGGTAAATTGGATCAGAAGAGCAGATTGAAAAAATCCATGCTGAATGTTCCTTTAGACAAGGGATATGCAATTAGCGGATCTCCAGCTGTTGCAAAACTACAAGTCCCATCATAGATGTCATGCTTGTGGCTGTCAGAGTCTTGCTATGCCTCATGGGACTTGTAGTTCTGCAACTGCTTGAGGTCCGCTAATTGCATATCCCTGCTTTCGACGTTTACTCATATCTGTTTCTTATTCTGCAGTATAAATCTAAAATACAGTATTTGTTGGTTGTTCTGGACAACATAGACAAATTCATGATATCCAGTGTTGAAAGCCCATACATACATACTGTGCATGTATACATACCTCGGTCCTGAAGTTAGTATGGTCCATTATATTTTCATCATCAGAAGATGTAGTCTGTTCTGTAAGAATTTGGAGACATTTTGAAATTCACGCAGTATGATATTCATATCTGTATTCACTTTTCTACAAATTTGCTTTGCTTGTCCAATGATATTCCCTTTGTGGTGACAAACTCAGCCACAAAACCCTTCCACAAGATCCTAAGTTTATTCCTGGTGGGCCATAAAAATAAAAACAAAATATTCCTTCCCAAATTCTACACACTGGTCTAAGAAGCAGCCAGCTTTCATTTATTTGCAAGGCAATACAGAATCTACAAACATTTCTGTGTTTTAGTAATTGTCCAATAAGAAAAAAGATCAAACTCCAGACCATCACATCAAATGTCTTTATAGCTTTATTCTTGACTGTGGATTGACAATAGGCAGACAAGCTGTAGCCAACATGTTTTGGGTGTTGAAGCATCCCTTTGTTATATGGACATTTCATGTGATCGTCAGGATTTTAATCGGATTTCTTAACAACACCATACAAAAAATGAGAAAATAGACAAAAAAAGAAATAAAAACAAAGGAAATTGGATGAAGAATCCTTAAAAGTCTGCCAAACTTTCAAAGTGAAATGTTTAGCTTGGTCTGCTGAAGACAGAATTAAAAATTGAACAGTCCGCATTTCCTCACACATCTAAAGCATATTTAGATTTGTATACATCCATTTTTATGTAGTGTTTAGAGATAATCCACAAATCCTTGGGTTTCATTGTATCCGAAATTCTCACCTTTTATGACATAGCGTTCGATGTCTGTGCTACTGAGCCCCTGTAGATCGCCAACTGAGGGTTCCCCAGGATGCGGAGTCTAAGCTCCAGCCTGCTTGTTCATCAGGGCCCCTGATGGTAGGAATGGACTTGCAACAAGCTGGAACCAGGTCCCAGTCCCTAGGTATGTCTAGGTGAAGTTGTAGAGACCACTTACATGTTGTTAATGTGCAGCGTGGTGCTGCAGCAGAAAAACAACTGTGGCCTGGCTCGTCTATACCTAAGTTGGGAGGCTTCCAAGAAGCATGGCATGTCCCTGCACTTTGCCTACTCGTCTGGAATCTCTCCCTGATGCTATGCACTCTCCCTGCCAGATGGTGACCTGCCCCTACTCTAGCCACAAGTGAAATGCATGCCAAAACCAGCAGCCAGGGTCTTAGAAGTTGAACTTCCGCTCATTTGCTTCCTCCCCCCCTCTCCATTGCCACATTTGGTACCTTTCAGGGGGGAGGGGGGAATGGGGTCCTGTTTTTGACAGGTCCCCTTCTCCACTTCCGGGAGATGGGGCCGTGGCTTGTCTCCCAGAAGTTGGTCCCCCTTCTCCTTCTCCTGCCGCTGGGCCAATTAGAAAGCTCAGCTTCGCACATGTGCAGTAGGGAACCGGCTGTGAAGCCAGAAGGCTCCATTGCTGGTTTCCATTAGCAGTGATGGCGGTGGCAGCACCCAATAGCCGATTAGAAGATCTGCTTAAGGTGCCAACATCACTGGCTCCCTGGACAGGTAAGTGTCCATATATTAAAAGTCAGCAGCTACAGTATTTGTAGCTCCTAACGTTTAATTCTTCTTTCCCAGGCTGGTCCTCCTCTTTAACTAGACTCTTCCTGACCCATGATGGCCACCAAAGTCACATGGGGTGCCAGCATCCAATTGGATGTCGCCTCTCTGTGACTGAGGAAACCATAGAGGAACCAAATTGTTTTCAACTGCTTTTTCTACCTGCATTGCCGGAGCTCAGAGAACTGGGAAGTTGCCTTAGTCTTATGAGAGACCAGAGGGCTGTGTGGCCAGGTGTGTACAGCCTTTATAATGACAGGCCTGGGCATAGCTCAGGGCTCCCATTAGGAGACTGGTGTGCTCTGGTCTGGAGACCTTATTCTATGATGGAGTCAGGAGGTTCCTTGTACAGACAGCTGAGAGTATCAAAATGCCTAACTGAACCAGGAAGACTGCCACAGTCAAAATGGTTGAGTGAGTCCAGAGGACTGAGGCAATACGGAGGTCTCAGAGTCCAGGTTTGTTAGAAGATCCTCTTTCGAGAGAGCTAGGGGAGCTGAGAAAGCGAGGAAAGCTGGGGGAGCTGAGAGAGGGACAGAGGAACACAGAGGTACTGTGTAAGATGATCTGAGGACCAGCCAAAAGCCAAATAGCTGCTGAAGAGAGGAAACCAGGTGGCTTTGGTTATTATTTTCCCTTTTCATGTTTTGATGGTGAAAAACCCCTGCATAGGCAATTATTTTATGATGGACTTTCATTTTGTTTAATAAAAGTGGGCTGACAAGCTCTAAAACCCAGATCTGATTAGCATGGGCTCAGTGACAATGCTACCACCACTGAGCTAAATTCCCAAGAATATCTATATATATTAGTGTTTTACCTTCACTGTGTGTGCACCTTTCAAACTCCATGGGTGGCCCCTTACTTTTTTGGACTTTATGCATTGCTGAACATCCGGGCCCATTTTATCTCATATACTGTACTACAGATGTAGGAACTTACCATCATTCTCTATAAGGGTCATTTTTGCTTGCACTGTCTCAGGGTCTTTGTTTTGCTCATTCTCCCATATCTGCATCTTCTCTTCATTGTTGATGTCCACCCTTATGACATTCTTCCTCCCTGAAACAGCGCAATGTCAGGATAATGGGAACAACATGTGCTACAGATTCAAGGTTAAAAAAATGGTTTATTTCTAACAAGTTAAAAAAGTGTGTGTTTTCTCAACATTCCCCCACCCCCCCACCAGTTATCCCAGTTATCCCTCCCACAAAGGCACACTACATATGCCGTAGGAGAGCAAGGACAACCCCCTACATCTCGCCCGAATCTCTAGCTCCAAACGTCATATTGGATATTGTCCGATTTAATAGGCCTTATAAATTGAGACTCGGATACTCATGCCTTGACAAGCTACCAAGGAAACTTATACCGATGGACATGACAATCTAATTTCCCCCATCCCCCGGTTCGGTTTGACCTCTGACAAGGCACTGCAGAGGGGGTTCCTCTCCGACAATGCGGACTCCTTGTCACCACACTCAACTATAGCTTAAGCCCCAAGGGTAACCTCAGGGGCAACAATCTGACTTCCCAAATGTTTAACCGCTCTATGTTTTTGGTTATAATGTGTATCGGATGTTGGCACGGTTCCCTATGTTATGCCTGAAATACCTTTGTACTTGTTCTTCTTGAAAACCCAATAAAATCTTTTAAAATAAAAAAGTGTGTGTGTATATTCTATATATACAGTGCTTTGAAAAAATATTCATACCCCTTGAAATTTTCCAGATTTAGTGATGGTACAAACAAAAACGTAAATGTATTTTAGTGGGATTGTATGGATATGATAGAGCAACACAAAGTGGCACATAATTGTGAAGTGGAAGGAAAATAATAAAATGGTTTTCCAAACTTTGTACAAATAAATATGTGAAAAGTATGACGTACATTTTGTATGGCACCCCCCGGAGTCCATACTTTGTAGAACCGCCTTTCTCTGCAATTACAGCTGCAAGTCTTTTTGGGGATGTCTCTACCAGCTTTGCCCATCTAGAGAGGACATTTTTGCCCATTCTTCTCTGCAAAATATCTCAAACTCTGTCAGATTGGATGGAGAGCATCTGTGAACAGCAGTTTTCAATTCTTGACACAGATTCTCAATGGGATTTAAGTCTGAAATGTGACTGGGCCATTCTAACACTTGAATATGCTTTGATCTAAACCATTCCATTGTAGCTCTGGCTGTATGTTGAGGGTCGTTGTCCTGCTGGAATGTGAACCTCCTCCCCAGTCTCAAGTCTTTTGCAAACAGGTTTTCTCCTAAGATTGCCCTGTATTTGGCTCCATCCATCTTCCCATTAACTCTGACCAGCTTCCCTGTCCTTGCTGAAGAAAAGCATCCCCACAACATGATGCTGCCATCGCCATGTTTCACAGTGGGGATGTTCAGGGTTATGTGCAGTGTTAGTTTTCTGCCACACATAGCATTTTTTGCCTTTATACCAAAAAGTTTAATTTTGGTCTCATCTGACCAGAGCACCTTCTTCCCCATGTTTGCTGTGTTCCCCACATGGCTTCTCACAAACTGCAAACAGGACTTCTCATGGCTTTCTTTCAACAATGGCTTTCTTCTTGCCTCTTCTCCATAAAGGGCAGATTTGTGGAGAGCACGACTAATAGTTGTCCTGTGGACAGATTCCCCCACCTGAGCTGTGGATCTCTGAAGCTCCTACAGAGTTACCATGGACCTTTTGGCTGCTTCTCTGATGAATACTATCCTTGCCCGGCTGGTCAGTTTAGGTGGACGGCCATGTCTTGGTAGGTTTGCAGTTGTGCCATACTCTTTCCAGTTTTGGATGATGGATTGAACAGAGCTCTGTGAGATGTTCAAAGCTTGGGATATTTTTTTATAACCTAACCCTGCTTTAAACTTCTCCACAACTAAGGATGGCCCAGGCTATAGAAGATTGCCAATACCCTGAAACTGAGCTGCAGCACGGTGGCCAAGACCATACAGCGGTTTAACAGGACAGGTTCCACTCAGAACAGCGCCTCACCATGGTCGACCAAAGAAGTTGAGTGCACATGCTCAGCGTCATATCCAGAGGTTGTCTTTGGTAAATAGACGTATGAGTGCTGCCAGCATTGCTGCAGAGGTTGAAGGGGTGGGGGTCAGCCTGTCAGTGCTCAGACCATACGCCACACACTGCATCAAATTGGTCTGCATGGCTGTCACCCAGAAGGAAGCCTCTTCTAAAGATGATGCACTAGAAAGCCCGCTAACAGTTTGCTGAAGACAAGCAGACTAAGGACATGGATTACCGGAACCATGTCCTGTGGTCTGATGAGACCAAGATAAACTCATTTGGTTCAGATGGTGTCAAGCGTGTGTGACAGCAACCAAGTGAGGAGTACAAAGACAAGTGTGTCTTGCCTACAGTCAAGCATCTGTGGGGCTCCTCAAATGGAAGGTGGAGGAGCGCAAGGTCTTTAACATCCTCCAGCTCTGTGATGTCATCATGGAGGAGGGGAAGAGGACTCCAGTGGCAACCTGTGAAGCTCTGGTGTCCTCCATGCCCAAGAGGGTTAAGGCAGTGCTGGAAAATAATGGGGGCCACACAAAATATTGACACTTTGGGCCCAATTTGGAAATTTTCACTTAGGGGTGTACTCACTTTTGTTGCCAGCGGTTTAGACATTAATGGCTGTGTGTTGAGTTATTTTGAGGGGACAGCAAATTTACACTGTTATACAATCTGTACACTCACTACTTTACATTGTAGCAAAGTGTCATTTCTTCAGTGTTGTCACATGAAAAGATAGAATAAAATATTTACAACAATGTGAGGGGGGTACTCATTTTTGAAATATACTGTATATATATATATATATATATTTTTTTTTTTTTTAATACTTATACTAAGCTTGAGGTGATTGTAGTGCATCTGCAACAAGAACAATTTAGTACTTTTTTAAAATTTGCACCAATATCTAAAATTTCAGGATAAGCTTTCATGGCGTGGACCACGAAGAAGAGGACACACCCTGAAAGCTTGTTATGGTTTTTTTTATATTAGTCCAAATGAAAAAATATCACAGGCATAACTTAATTGTTTCTATTTCTCCTAACACAGACACAATGGGGTTGATTTACTAAAGCTTGAAAGTGCAAAATTTGGTGCAGCTCCACATAGAAACCAATCAGCTTCAATGTTTTATTGTCAAAGCTTGATTGAAAAAGCTGAGGTTAGAAGCTGATTGGCTAACATGCAAAACCGCACCAATTTTTGCACTCTCCAGTTTTAGTAAATCAACCCCCAATGAGCACAGATTTTTTTTTCTTTAACCTCCCTGGCGGTATTCCCGAGTGTGGCTCGGGGTGGATTTTCAGTACCAAGAACGGTAACCCCGAGCCACACTCGGGATCGCATTGATAGTTACTCACCTTGTCCCCTGGATCCAGCGATGTCCCCCCGCCATGTCTGCAGGCTGTGTCCGCCGCTCCGATGCCTCTGTGTGCCGGGCTCCATTCCCTGCGAGCGTCGCATCACACGGGGGCGGAGACCGGCGGGAAATTCAAAAAGTGAAACACACACAGTACATACAGTACACTGTGATCTTATAGATTACATTACTGTATGAAATAATTTCACATCCCCTTTGTCCCTAGTGGTTTGCCCAGAGCTCTGCAGGCACTTTTATATAATAAATGTCATTCTTTCTACCTGGAAACATGAGAATGTCCATAGCAACCAAAAAGCATCCCTTTACGTCAAAAGTGGTTTTTGATCAGCTAGAAAACACCGATAGTAAATAAGAATCATTTGCAGAATTGAGTGATACTGATTTTTGGGGAAATTCATCATCAGACACTGAAAGTGACGACAGCGACAATTCTGCAACTCAGCAAATTTCTGTGTTTTTGGTTTGATTACATTATTGAATACATTTTATTACTCTTACATTATTATTTCTGATAATTATTTTTAGTTATTTATTATATTATAATTTATGATTTTATTTTTCAAACTTTTTCATACCCGGGATGTCTACTAGACTCTTGTTTGGACAGATATAAGTGAGTTATTCCTAAGAATCACAGGCCTACAATATAAAACGCCAAATTTTCATGCAAAATAATGGCACCGCTTTCAGCACCAAAAATCGGAAATAATCATCCCACCAGGGAGGTTAACGTCTTAGTTCGCCTTTTGTTAAACTTATAATAATGCAATTTTTTCAAATAAATATGTTTTTTTTTTTGGTCTAAGAGCTTTAAAAAAAAAATCAGTCTGTGAACAATTCTATATACTGTATATATATATTTATACTGTATTCATAAGATTTCTGCTAACTCTGGTAAGTACCAGAAAACAGGACAGAAATTCGTAATGATAAATCACAATACAGTGTAGTAGGAGCCATAGTAGTCTTATGTTGTAGATGCACTTACCATTATTCTGCATAAGAGTTATCATTTCTTGGAGGGTCTCGGGGTCTTTGTGTTGCTCGCTGAACAGGAACAGATCTCCGGCCAGAGAACCAATGCTGGGCTGGTTTCCCAGTATCCTCTGCTTCTCTTCCTTGCTGGTGTCCCTCAGGTCATCAACCACCACAATGACATTCTCCTTTCCTGTAATAGGAGGACACAGTCACTCCAGACTCTGCTCACAGGGGGGACTCTACTGCCATGCCATGATAATGGGAAAAAACATACTCTACATCCTAAACCATTGGAATTGACCTTACAAATAAACCAGGCACCCTCAATATCAATGGTTAATGTCATCCTTACATCACCCAAACCTAAACAGATCATCCTTGACCGACCTCTGAACTTCATCAATGTCACATAGACAATTCTCTAAACATAGCGTCTTTTCAGTAGTTAATCCCCATTACTACTGATTAATATCTGGTGTAGCTACCTCCTAGAGTAGAGTAGGCTGTTAGGTACATTTAGTCTAGCTCCTCTGTAATCAGTAGAGCAGGGGTTGTTTCTTAAAGCTTGCTCAGAGTCTCACAGGCTGCTCCTCCAGATGTTGCAGAACTACAAGTCCCATGAGGCATAGCAAGATTCTGACAGCCACAAGCATGACACCCAGAGGCAGAGGCATGATGGGACTTGTAGTTTTGCAACAGCTGGAGGTCCGCTAATTGCTTATCCCTGTTCTAGAGGATTCTAGAATTACAGTGGTAGAGAAGAACAGGGTAAGCAGCCTGAATATTTATGGGACTCCAGCCAATCCCCAGGGGATAGGCCTAGAAGGTGGTGGAAGAGCCCATCAATAGTTTGTGGCCTGAGAGAGGAGGAGCAGATTTCCTGTATCCAGTCCTGCTGGAGCTGACACTTGTGCAGGGGCTCTGCTCTCCTGCTGCAGGATCCCAAAAGAAGACATCGATGACCCAGCTAGGCTTAGCTGGTGGCCTATTTGCAGATCAGTGTCAGGGTTGCCAACCGCCAGTAAATTTACTGTCAGTTTGTAAAAATCTGTGATTTTTACAACTGTCTATAAATATCAGGGTTTGATAATTTGTCATGCTGTGCTGACTTATTAAGTGTACACCAAGCAGACTACTTGATATGGGTACTGTCAGTGTTTCCATGTTGTGTTTAAGGCCTCATACATAGTGTTGAGCGAACCCGGACTGTAACGTTCGGGTCCGTACCGAACTTTTGGGTGTCCGTGGCACGGACCCGGACCCGGACATTTCAAAAATCGTTCGGGTTCGGGCCCAAGCGAGTTGTGATACATACTCCGGAATTTGTGTTGTACCTTTGTGACTGTCATGGGTATAGTTCATCAGACGAACCACATGTGAATTATTCAGTCGTGTCGTACTGTTTAATAGTTTGGGACTATAAATATCTGTCAACATTTTTAGTGTCTAAAAATGTTTGACTGTCATTTAAATGACCGCCAACCGTTGGGACTGTGACTAGACGTTTATCCGGTGGTCGATTCGGATCGACCCAGTAGCTACAGAAGAAAACCCTAGGACGTCGTCCTCTCGTCTCGGGGACGTGTTCACAGTCGAGGTCGTCCTGACCTATGTCCTTTAGACGAGGAGGAGAGAGTCCGGTGTTTGATAACTAC
>BLSH010492551.1:199218-214379 GCA_018402905.1 Glandirana rugosa | reverse complement strand
TATGTCCCCCTGTCTGTCCTCCTGTTGGTCCTCCTGTCTTTCTTCCTATGTCCCCCTGTCTGTCCTCCTGTTGGTCCCCCTGTTGGTCCTCTTGTCTTTCTTCCTATGTCCCCCTGTCTGTCCTCCTGTTGGTCCCCCTGTTGGTCCTCTTGTCTTTCTTCCTATGTCCTCCTGTCTGTCCTCCTGTCGGTCCTCCTGTCTTTCTTCCTATGTCCTCCTGTCGGTCCTCCTGTCTTTCTTCCTATGTCCCCCTGTCTGTCTGTCTGTCCCCCTGTTGGTCCTCCTGTCTTTCTTCCTACGTCCCCCTGTCTGTGCTCCTGTTGGTCCTCCTGTCTTTCTTCCTACATCCCCCTGTCTGTCCTCCTCTCTCGGTGTCCGTGTCACAGCTGCTTTTGCTGCTTCTATATCTCTTTGCACCTTTGTGGACTTTCAGTTTTGCCACCTCTGGAGAAATATAAAAGTTGTATTCTTCCACACCCAGAACAGATAATAACTGTGGAGATTGCTGAGTTCAGAGGCCATGGGATACAATGTTACAGCATCAGCTACAATAAAAGCTGCAGTTTCCAGAGGTAAGGATAGCAATGATTAAAGTGACTGTAAATGTAGACGTCCCTTCTATTGCTCTCAACCTCCTCCAAACTTCAAACTCCTTTTTTTTTCTTTCACTACTTTTGCTGCTGTGATCCAACCACCTGTTAAAGGGCGGATGCGTCTCCATGGTCCCACTGTATGTAGCAGGTGCATTGTGGGGGCACGGGCATCGCCCCCCAATCCCTGCCGCTGCCCCCCCTATCCATGCGCCCGGCCCCTTTTAGGACTGGGCACATAGTTTCCTATAGCGGGAGTGGGCAGGGGGTGTTTTTTTTGAAACACCTGATTACAGCCAGAGGCTCTAATAGGCTGGGTAAGTAAGTGTCGGGGGGGCTTGATGGTTGTTTGCTGCCCCCCCTCCCAAAAAACCTACTGGTATGTAGGAATGTAGCCACCTTCTCTTGCCTGCTCCTGTCATGTACTAGGCGTTAGGCCTGACACCCCCCAGTTCGGTTCGCATCAGAACTCTCGAATATCACAAAAGTTCGGACCCGAACCCTGAACCCTATTAAAGTCTATGGGACCCAAACAAGAAAAATATAAAATCCCCATTTTGAGGGCTTATATGTAAGTTTTTGGCCATAAAAAGGGTATGGGGTCCCAGTACTGCCCTGGGGGACATGTACAAATGCAATTTTGTTAAAAAAAAAAGATAATTTTTACAGGAGCAGTGGTTTTAACGATGCTTAAAGTGAAACAATAGAAAAGGAAAAAATCCTTTAAATATAGTGCCCAGGAAGTCTCCATAGTCCGCGGCTCTGGAAAGGAAGTCCACCTTTCCCCCTCCCTCTCGGCAATCTTCTGGGACACGTCACAGGTCCCAGAAGATATGCCGAGCCATTCACAAGCCGCAGTGCTACTCGCGCATGTGCAGTGAGCACCCGGCTTTGGAGCCAAAGCCGGGTGCCCACACTTGTGATGCCAGCACCGCTGAGGGCAGGGGGAGACGAACGAGCCATCGGGCGGCCGCATCGCTGGAATGAGGGACAGGTGAGTGGTCGATTGTTAAAAGTCAGCAGCTACCCTTTTGGTAGCTGCTGACTTTAACAGGGTGGAACTCCGCTTTAAATTGCCGGTAATACAAAAATGTTGAAAAAAAACATGAGGGTCCCCCCCAATCCATACCAGGCCCTTTATCCGAGCATGCAGCTCGACAGGTCAAGAAAAGCAGGGGATGAGTGAATGCCTCCCCTCCTGAAACATACCAGGCCATATGCCCTTAACTTGGGGGGGGTGCTTTGGGGTGGGGATCAAGATGGGGCTCAGGTAAGTATAAGGGGGCTGTGGGGAAGGGTTGCATTAACTTAAAAACCTTATGCCTTTAAGACCACTTTAAGGCTAGATGTGCTTCTTGTTATATCAATGGGCAGCGCTCTGACTTGGCAATTGGTTGTTCAGCCATTGAGGAAGTGCCACATAGGCACCAGGTCCACTTTAAAAAAAAAAACACTTTAGGTATACCTAAATCCTACAATCTCCCACCGGTCCAGTGATGTCATGGGTTATTCTGCAACTCCTCTGGTGGCAATGGTGGCCAGACCACTCCCTTTGTATTGTGCGGGCATCGTTCAATGCTGTAGTATTGTGAGCCCAGGATAGCATGAGGATGCTCCCCCGGGGGTGTGTCCATGACATCCCGGGTCATAGGAAAAGAAGGATCATTGATCACCTTAAAATACACAGCTTGCTGGACCCAAAACAGTATGGCTTTACTGAGGGCAGATCGTGCCAGACAAATCTGATTTGATTTTCTGACTATATTACCAGTGTTTTGGACCAGGGTGGTGCTGTGGACATAGAGTATCTTGATTTCAGCAAGGCATTTGATACAGTTCCACATAATGATCTGATACAAAAGTTGTACAAGCTGGGACTTAACCCTTGGGTGGTTCAGTGGATATGCAGTTGGCTAAAGGATAGATCCCAGAGTGTGGTTGTAAATGGGGTTCACTCAGAGCAGAGACCAGTCACTAGTGGGGTACCACAAGGCTCTGTACTGGGTCCTGTTCTATTTAACCTTTATGTAAGTGATATAACTAAAGGTTTGTTGGGCAATGTATGTCTCTTTGCTGATGATACAAAGGTGTGTAATAGGGTTGATATCCCTGGAGGTGTCTGTAACATGGAACATGATTTGGCATTGCTGGAAGATTGGTCAAAGCAGTGTAGACTGCAGTTCAATAGTGACCAGGCAGTGGGAAAAGCAAATAGAATTCTGGGATATATCAGTAGAGGGGTCACCAGCAGGAGGAGGAAGGTCCTGATTCCTCGATATAGATCTTTATATCACTAGAGGGGTCACCAGCAGGAGGAAGGAGGTCCTGATTCCTCTATATAGATCTTTATATCACTAGAGGGGTCACCAGCAGGAGGAAGGAGGTTCTGATTCCTCTATATAGATCTTTATATCACTAGAGGGGTAACCAGCAGGAGGAAGGACGTCCTGATTCCTCTATATAGATCTTTATATCACTAGAGGGGTCACCAGCAGGAGGAAGGAGGTCCTGATTCCTCTATATAGATCTTTATATCACTAGAGGGGTCACCAGCAGGAGGATGGAGGTCCTGATTCCTCTATATAGATCTTTATATCACTAGCGGGGTCACCAGCAGGAGGATGGAGGTCCTGATTCCTCTATATAGATCTTTATATCACTAGCGGGGTCACCAGCAGGAGGAAGGAGGTTCTGATTCCTCTATAGAGATCTTTATATCACTAGAGGGGTCACCAGCAGGAGGAAGGAGGTTCTGATTCCTCTATATAGATCTTTATATCACTAGAGGGGTCACCAGCAGGAGGAAGGGGGTCCTGATTCCTCTATATAGATCTTTATATCACTAGCGGGGTCACCAGCAGGAGGAAGGGGGTCCTGATTCCTCTATATAGATCTTTATATCGCTAGAGAGGTCACTGGCAGGAGGAAGGAGGTCTTGATTCCTCTATATAGATCTTTATATCACTAGAGGGGTCACCAGCAGGAGGAAGGAGGTTCTGATTCCTCTATATAGATCTTTATATCACTAGCGGGGTCACCAGCAGGAGGAAGGGGGTCCTGATTCCTCTATATAGATCTTTATATCGCTAGAGAGGTCACTGGCAGGAGGAAGGAGGTTCTGATTCCTCTATATAGATCTTTATATCCTAGAGGGGTCACCAGCAGGGGGAAGGGGGTCCTGATTCCTCTATATAGATCTTTATATCACTAGAGGGGTCACCAGCAGGAGGAAGGAGGTTCTGATTCCTCTATATAGATCTTTATATCACTAGAGGGGTCTCCAGCAGAAGGAAGGAGGTTCTGATTCCTCTATATAGATCTTTATATCACTAGAGGGGTCACCAGCAGGAGGAAGGAGGTTCTGATTCCTCTATATAGATCTTTATATCAGTAGAGGGGCCACCAGCAGGAGGAAGGAGGTTCTGATTCCTCTATATAGATCTTTAGTGAGACCTCACTTAGAATACGGTGTCCAGTTCTGGAGACCACACTTACAAAAAGATATTGATAAGACAGAACGAGTTCAGAGATGGGTAACAAAAATGGTGAAAGGTCTGGGGGATAAAACATATCAAGAGTAGAGTTGAGCGACTTCAGGAACTTAATATGTAGAGTCTGGTGGAAAGAAGGGAGAGGGGAGACATCGATTGAAACCTTTAAATACATCAAGGGGGTGAATAAGGTTCAGGAGGGCAGTCTTTTCAATATGAAACCAAAATCAAGAACACAGGGACCTCAAACTAACTGGAGGGAAGTTTAAAACCAGCGGCGGCCGGTCAATAAGGAGCGCTTGGGTGCCGCCTCCCCACCGCTGACAAGAAGAAAAAAAAATTCAGCCCGACCCCCTGCAGGAGACGCCGGTATATTGACTTTTTTTTTCTTTCTTGGCTCCTTGCTGTAGTGAGCCGATTGGTCAGTCATAAAAGACTATGTATGTGCGCTGAACAGGCGCACACACATAGTCTGATTGGCTGATCTGAGCCAGTGACTGATTGGCATTGGATGCGGTGGGCGGGGGTGGGACTGTGGCAGACATGATGGCTGTGTGATTACTCGCGCAGGTGCACCACTCCGCCGGGTTTCAGTCCCGACTCCCGTGCAGACCATTCACGAGCCACGCAGCAGACCATACACTCCAGCATGCCTTCTGCAAGCCGAGCTCTGAACACTGCCAGCCTGCTATTAGATGGGGTAAGTGCAGGACCTTGTCTGGACTTCAGGGGGGCGGGGTCTGTCAGTGCCGCGAGCCCCTATCTGGTGCTCTGTATACTGCTATCTGGTGACTCTGTATACTGCTATCTGGGGCTTTGTATACTGCTATATGGTGATTTTGTATACCCCTATCTGGTTACTCTGTATATTGCTATATGGCAACTCTGTATACTGCTATATGGTGACTCTGTATACTGCTATCTGGGGCTCTGTATACTGTGATATGGTGACTCTGTATACTGCTATCTGGGACTCTGTATACTGCTACCTGGTGACTCTGCATACCCCTATCTGGTGATGCTGTATACCCCTATCTGGTCACTCTGTATACCCTATCTGGTGATGCTGTATACCCCTATCTGGTCACTCTGTATACCCTATCTGGTGATGCCGTATACCCTATCTGGTGACTGTATACTCCCAGGGTGGAAACTATAAGTGGTGGGGCTTATGAGAAGTAGGAGGGGTCAAAAATGAAGGGTGGGGTCTGACACCCCCCCCCATCCTAAAATTTCACCAGCCACCACTGTTCAAAACTAATCTTAGAAAGTATTATTTTACTGAAAGGGTGGTTGATGATTGGAATAAACTACCAACAGGGGTTGTGAGACAGTCAACAGTAAATGGCTTCAAACATGCTTGGGATAAACATAAATCTATAGTCAGACAACAAGGTTAATGGGAAAACAAAAAACAAAACAAAAAAATAAATAAATAAAGAGGGCAGACTCGATGGACTACTCAGTCTTTTTCTGCCGTCACTTTTCTATGTGTCTATGAGTCAACCAAATTCTTGTATCTACAGAACAGAAAATTAAGGGAAATTAATGGAAATTTCTCTAATATGGAATAGATTGCAAAAAAAAAAGACAGGGGATTGCCATTCTGAATTCTTTGTACAAAGTTTTAGCTTTAAATATACATTAACTAACATTATGCAAACGATCCAATCAATAATGATTTTTGCTGTTTTGCAAAGTAAAACTCAACAAGGAAATGTTTTCAAGTTTACAGTCATTAAGGAGGACTTTGTACTCTTTTATGGGGATGTTCTAATCTTTAGATTGTAAATTCTTCCTTATTATTTTTGAACGTATTAGTGAGGAATCCTTCCAATGAGATGAACGGGTGGAGAGGGAGCTGTAGAAAGTTGTTATCAAGAACGTTGGTTTTACCACAGAAGTCCATGCAGCTGCTATAGGGCCTGGGGGCAGAGGGGGCCCCACCATGTCTATAAAGGGGTTGCAGAATGTCCTCACTTACTGCATTCACCAGTTTCCT
This sequence comes from Glandirana rugosa, assembly GCA_018402905.1. Taxonomy (NCBI): domain Eukaryota; kingdom Metazoa; phylum Chordata; class Amphibia; order Anura; family Ranidae; genus Glandirana; species Glandirana rugosa. The sequence continues at coordinate 208,296 of BLSH010492551.1, read as the reverse complement.
TCTGTCAGTGTAAGAGGTCATGTGTGGGTTCCAGGCTTAAGAAGCTCAGACTATTCTTTAGCTGAGAGCCAAAGTCCTGACCCAGCTGAGTTCTTGCTGACCACGTAGAAGATTCTTCTTTAGCACAACGATTCTAAAGAGGAACTTGGGGCAGCACGGTCTCAGTCCTATAAAAATAATAATTTTTACTAAATAGCTGGGTGCTTGCAGGACAAAATAGAATCTAACTTGTTTTAAAGCCCAAGTTTAGTTAACAAAATATATAAATAATAATAACAATAATACAAATCAAAAACAAATAGATAAATATAAGCACAGGGGATGTTACCGACTATCAGTGGGATGTGTCCCTTGTGCTGATGTCTTCTGGTTTAGTAGTCTTCTTCCTCCTCTGGTGTCCCACCCCACTCCACCCCATCCCCTGCTCACCATAATCTTCCAGGGGAATAATAAAGTGAAAGAAGCTGTGAAAGAATTTAATCGAGATAGCCCAACTTTGGCCACCCTTGCTGCCCAGCTCCTCCATTCGCATTCACTGTTGCACTTTATTATTGCATTGCAACTTTGGGTTTATGCAAGCCATCTTCCTGTGGGTGGGGTTCCACCCATGACATGAAGATGGACCATATTTAAAGCAGGAGGAGTGTAAGCAGGTGCATTTAGCTAGTATGCCACTAGGTGGCTCTGTCCCAGAATAGTGTGTGGTAACAGAGAATGGTGTAATCAGGTGCTAGGTGCCTTTTAGCTAGAGCCCTCCTGTAGTAATGTCATGGGTGAGTGAGTGCCCATATATAAGCCAGGTTGGGAGGAGCCTTAGACAGTTGGGGCATGGGAGCCAGAGACCTCACCAGTGTATGGATGTAGTCAACTAAGTAGAGGCCCTGGACAGGGCTGGAAGACAGGGAGAGGTAGCCTTGCACTCAGAAGAGCTGGAGGATTCTAGGGCGGGTTTCAAAATGCCTTTTAGGCCAGGCCAAGTGTTCCCCGAAGTGAGGCTATCCCCCTGGTAGACCTGGGAAAAGTGTATTAAAGCGGAGGTGAACTGTCTCAGGAACTACATGCAAGAAGTTGTGAACTGGACACAGATAGCCTAAGGCAAGCCAGAGCCCTCTGAGTGAGCAGTAATGACCCTGGGGAGGACAGAGATTGAGTAAGGGAAAAAGTCTTGAGAGAAATGTGCTGTGTGCTGCTTTCACATGTGACTGCTGTGGATCGTCCACTATATGTGATTGACAAAATGCTGTCAAGTGACCCCAGATAGCATGTCTATGTGATATAACTGTAATTGCCAAGCTAAACTCCAAATTTATTTTCACTAGAAGCGAATGAAATGATCAGTGCCAGCATAGATCAACCGTTGCTCTGTTGTCTGCAGATCTTATGATATTCTGGGTTGGGTTGAGGTTTTGTACCATGTGACACTCTGTGTAGTCTGGATGTAGACTGAGGGATCTTCCAGCCACTTCCTGCTCAATCCCTAGCCTAGAACACACCCTTCTGTAGTGTTTCCGACTCAGAAAATGATGTAACTTCCCTAATAGCTCTGATGGTGGGTGGGATGAAATACATCCTAATTAGCATTCAGCCCCACCCAGTCACACCTACAGGAAGAGTCCAAACCTCCCAAGTCCCTCCTCACAGACCACTCCAATAGGATACCCCTTTGTGGCGCCCCCTAGGTAGGTGCTAGTGAATGTATACAGTTTTTGGGTTTCTCTGCTTAACAGGGAGACAGCTAGGCAAATTCATGTGCTGTCTGCTTCACAGAGAGTTGATAGAGTCTGCTCAGTGTGCTCTGGTGCTGCTCATGATGTCTTGGAGGTTTCACACTGGTCCAATAGTAATGAGACATATTGGACAGTGGGTGGAAACCTGTGTAGCCGGTGCCCCGCTATTTCTGTGACTTTCGATAAGCAACCGCTGTAAGTACACAGGCTCTCCTAGATGGGACAAATGCACCTATCAGTCCCTACGAGGGGGATTTCTCCCCCTCCTTCTTGTTTCATAGACTGAGCTTCAAGTGGAGTTCCACCCACATTTGGAACTTCCGCTGATCGTATTCCTCCCCCCCTCAGGTGTCATATTGTGGGGGGGAGTGGGGAGAGGATACCGGTATCTTTTCCCACTTCCGGGAGCCCAGCCATGGCGCATTACGTCAGCAGCCCAACTCCCTCTTCCTCCCTCCTCCTTCCTCCGCCGCTGGGCCACTGACAGAGTGCAGCGCGCTTCGCACTTGCGCAGTAGGTGCCCGGCCCCGAAGCCAAATGGCTCCACTGCCGGGTTCCCTTACCCGCAACGGCTGCAGCTGCACCTGACCAGCCGATCCGATGATCGGCGGCGGTGCAGACATCGCTGGACTCTAGGACAGGTGAGTGACCTAAAGTTAAAAGTCAGCAGCTGCTGTATGTGGAGCTGCTGGCTTTTAATTATCAAATTGGCGGCGGACCTCCGCTTTAATGTAATCTGTGTAGAGAGACACACACAGAAGGATCGGATTATGCTGTGGCTCTCCTGTGTTTCTCTGTGCATGAGGGAGAAAGCCAATAGAATTAACAGTTACAAGAACCAATCAGAGGGACATTAACCAGCTGCAGGAATAGCTGCCAGGCATTCTGGAATATGAAGTCCCTTTACCAGATGGCCCTGTAGCCTTGTATGGAATAATGAACTACAGCCCAGCATGCTCTGGGAGAGGGGAGGAGAGACAGACACTCCATCTTGATTCCATGAGATTTTTAGTCAGATCGTGGCAGAGGAAGAGAAAAGACCTAAGAGAGGAGCACTGCCTCTTAGGTCATGTCACCACATGATTTTAGGCCTCTGGGACCGGTCGGGACATCCAGCGTGAGAGAGAGAAAGGATCCCAGGTGCACAACCTGCACCGACAGAGATGCGTTCCAGTGTGAGGTTATCAGTCGCCATCAGGAAAGCCTGCCTGTCCCAGGAAGTTCATTTTGGGCCTTGATCAATCAAAGGATTGGGTGAGAGGGCTCTTGCCCATTTGCAGAAAACAAGGACATTGCACAGACTGAGTTATATTGAACCCTGTATACAGACATTATTGCTGGTAGACACTTGTAGAGCCTCCGGATACAAGGCCATTTAAGTAGAAAAACACTGTATACAGATGCCATTGTGCTTTCACCCCACTGAGGAAAATCTTGCATTCTTCAATTAATTATCCGGGCCAGTTATGTTATTTAGGCTTAATATCCAGGAACTGAAGTGCACCAACGAGAGTAGCTTGCTGAAGATGCCACAACATATTTAACTTCAAAGGGGCTGAAGTCACTACTGCCATACGGCCTCACACTCATATATCTAGGGCTTTGTATATGCAGTGGGTGTGTGGGACAACCTATCTGTGAAGTTAAGATATTGCTTGTTGATTTGAATACAGTATTTGTTATTGGGCCTTTGGTGCCAGGAGACAGAAGAGAGGGATCTGACATAAAGAGGGTCAGCCTTCTACTCTTCTCCTGCCTTGACTCATAGAGCCAAACTTGAGTAAGGGTAGGCAATCTGGTACAGAGTGTCAATTTGTGATTTATTGTTATTGAATTGTTTGCTCTTCTCTTGGGGTTATTCTAAGGTTCTGAATCCCCTGAAAGCAGTCTGAACATACTGTCGAGCTATATCGCTCACAACCTCAGTTAATGCTCTTCTAGTGCATTCCTATATTGCCAGTGTTTGTTATTTATCCACAGAAATACGACAGTAAAGACAATTTCTGTGTTTTATAATAACGTGTGTGTTTCTCATTGATCCTTGCACTCACACTATTCCCAGGTGTGCCAGAGGGGCAGAGACAGTACTTTAGGGCTGAGAGGCAGAGTAATGGACTGAACATACTTAAGCGGCTCCTTCGGGGGTAGCGCTACACCCGGGAGGTGAGAGCATAGATGTATATACAGCCCTGGCCAATTAGAAGGGGTAGTGCCTCAAGGAATTCTGGGTACCTGAATTTAAATCTGAAGAGCACATGGGCTCAAGGTACTGTCTCCTTCTGAGAGAGGTCCAGGTGGGGAGGAGGCTGCGGCCTCTCCCTGGCGTGGGCTGCCATGTGGCCTCAGGTGATCGACCTGAGGGCCTGAAACATTGAAGCTACAACCCATGGTTCTTTTGCAAGCTGATTGTGCGAGGAAGTCCACAGATCTGGTCTGGTATCACTGGTATAGAGTGTTGCTTGGAAGTTGGAAGGAGGCTACTAGCTATCCCTGGACATTTGGTGAGTACCGACATCCCTAAAGGGATCCCTGACACTGCTTGTGTTGCGGAAATCTTGGTCCTATAAGTCAGCATACTGGGTGTGTGAGCTAAAGGGGACACTGGCTAGTGCCTTAAAGAGGCAAAGTTCATTGAGTTATTTCTGCTACAAAGGGACTTGTTCATTCCATACGGGCACTGTATGGTCCTACTGATAATCTGCTACACGGCTCTATTGGAAGAGTTGTCCTCGCTTGTGAATAGTTAATTTGGAGTATCCTACTAATCCCCTTCTCCTATCCAAGTTCTCCAAATTAAACATAAAATCAAATCCCCTAGACTGGTCATTGGAGGCAACAAGCTAAAGAGTGTGTGCACCTGGCTGTGTGAAAATATTGTGTAACTGGCTGTGGACTATTCAGTGGGAGACCCAGGCGCAAATATTCAAGCAGCTCCTGGGGGGGGGGGGGGGGTATTGCTACACCTTCATATACACACATATATGCAGTCTGTTCTGATTGCTAGCTGTGCTGCTGCTGGACAGGATTGAATGGATCGCAATTAAAAGTCAATGCTAAAGTGTGGTATGTAAAGGTAATGGCACAGCTACTAATGAGGTGCACTAGCAAACTGCACAAAAGTGCTTCATGATTGCATAAACAATAAAGTGCATAGAGTGCAAGTGCAAAAGTGACATTGAAATATATATCATCTCTGCATAAATGGACAATACATAAATGAGACATGTAAATTAAACCGTGAATCATTTGTGTGATAAAGTGCACAAATAAATTAATAAAGTCCATAAACATAGGTCTTATCCCGTCACCAAACTTCTGGTATCAAGGTGCTCAATAAGCTTTACCAGTTGTCAACCCCGTGCTCAGATAGAAGACTGGCCACTCACCAGATGTTTATGACCCCTTTTTACAGGTAGGTCATACAACGCATGTGGGACACCAAAGAAGTTCCTGGCAGTCAGGGACGGCCCTACCATGGGTCCCAGTGGATCCATTGGACCCAGGCAGCACTTTGAGAGGGGCAGCAAGTTGCACCAAGGCTGCCTCTCCTTTTCTTCTGTTTACCCAGCAAATTGATGACCAAGACTTTTTTCCAGCAGTTTTGTGTGTCATGATGACAACTGCCCCCTGGGTCGCTCTGTCTGCCCTTATACTACCCTAAAGTGAAAATAAGTGCAGCGCTAAGAAAAAATGCCTGTTGGCGCTAACATCACAACTTGTGTACATAGCATAATACAGGGTGGGCCATTTATATGGATACACCTTAATAAAATGTGAATGGTTGGTGATATTAACTTCCTGTTTGTGGCACATTAGTATATGTGAGGGGGGAAACTTTTCAAGATGGGTGGTGACCATGGCGGTCATTTTGAAGTCAGCCATTTTGAATCCAACTTTTGTTTTTTCAATAGGATGAGGGTCATGTGACACATCAAACTTATTGGGAATTTCACAAGAAAAACAATGGTGTGATTGGTTTTAACGTAACTTTATTATATCCATAGTTTCAGGTGCTGCACATCTCGTATCTTCACAGCATATGGTTTTTTTATGGTTTTTATGGTCAGTAAAAACCAATACCGGGCCAGTTGAATGACCCCCTAGGTCTCCCGATCTGACCCCCTTAGACTTTTATCTTTGGGGTCATCTGAAGGCAAGTGTCTATGCTGTGAAGATACGAGATGTGCAGCGCCTGAAACTACGGATACTGGAAGCCTGTGCTAGCATTTCTCCTGCGGTGTTGCTATCAGTGTGTGAAGAGTGGGAGAATTTCCCCCCTCACATATACTAATGTGCCACAAACAGGAAGTTAATATCACCAACCATTCCCATTTTATTAAGGTGTATCCATATAAATGGCCCACCCTGTATATTAAAAATTTATAGAAATTTCATAATTCAATAAAGTGCAAAATAGAAGTGCAATAAAGTGTCCAAGTGTATATCTCTATTGGTAATTCTTTCTCCTTCCGTGAATTTACATAATACCTTCCACAGCTGGTCTGGGTGAACAAGGTGTAACTTCCACCCACATGCAGTGTTGACCTCCACCGAGAAAATAAATAGGTACTCTTACCAGAGTTAATGTGGATAAGTGCGTAGCATCAATCAACCACAATAGAAATTCCTACATAGGCTATATCCTCCACTTCACATATAGCGATAAGGCATCACTCAGAGGGAGGCATCCAGATATCACATTTTTACACATGTGTAACTTACATTTATCACTGATCATTGACTTTGAGTCACCAGTCCCAGACTCAAAGTCAATGATGACGTGATGACGCTTGTTGGTTAAGCGAAACGCGTTGACGTCATTTCCTGGCCGATCACATCCTTTGACGTCACGTCCGCTGTGAGTGGAACGCACGCCAAAACCCACAACACCGCACAGAGCCCATTCGAGGCGAAATGAGAGAAACATTTTTTGATCTTGTGAGTAGATTTTAAGCATTTGCGCAATAAATTTTTAAAAAAACGTTACTTCACTATGGAAGCTGTTTCTTTCCTTCTTATACAATAATTATCTCCTGGAATCCGGTTTCCAACTGATCCGAGAGGGGGTTACCGTATAGCGGGGGAGATGACCTATACATAGCCTGTCTTTGTGGACAAAGCACATCCGACCCCCAGACTGAAAAGCTGGGAGTCCACTAATTCTGGTGAGTGGGGTCACCTAAGGGGATCGTCACTGAACAGCACCAATTCTTAGTTCTTTCACGTTTTGAGCACGGAGCACTTTTATGGACTATTTATTTTACACGGAGCACTTCAAATGAATGGACTGTTTAATATATTGATTATTTATATATATTTTTGATTTGTGCACATATATCAGCAATATTTATGATTAAGCACATGATTTCATTGATTGTTTTAGCTATATGGATTGCATTTAGGACACAATTATTTGAGCACTCATTGGTTCACAAATAAGCAATTATTGTTTATTTTTGATTAAGCACAATTTTTGTTTAGCCTATGGTTTTCATGTAGGGCATATTTTATATAAGCACTTATTGGTTCACAAACAAGCGATCCTGTGAACCATCTGTATAGGGCGGCGCAGTTGATCCAATATTTTATATTAATACAGGTAATCTAGTGTCATCTGTTTAAACAGCAGCCCCCGGGACATTACACATCTCCTTAAACTGTCAAAAGGCGAGGAGAGTAGTGGATGTCCAAAAAAGTTTAAAACTGTAGCGCGGATAATAAAATATTATAATGATGATATCTGCTTGAGTTAATACTTAAGTTGTCCTTCTCTTTGAAACCCTTGTAGAAAAGGACACTTCCCCCTGGAGGAAGACCTACAAACCTTTTTAAGGTTGAAACGCGTTGGGGAAACGGCGCAGCCCAGGCTGTATCGTATGCGATCCTTTATATTTTGACACTGTAACATTGTTCAATGATGCATAGGTCCCTTGTTTGCATAACCAGAACTCATGTTTTTATTGTACTAACCATTTATGGAAACCCACAATACATTTTGAAAGAAAGCAATTGGTATGTTATTTCAACTACACTCGTTATCAAAAGTGCATTAATACTTTTTTGGAAATACGTAGGTTTGTAATAATTTAGGAAAAAATATATACTATACAAACCAGAATGTCCTTCTCTAAGCACAAACCATTGTTTATCATGAGTTTATTGTTTTCCAACCAAGAATCAAACAAATGCATGTTTTATAGTAAACATGTGTAGTGCACCCCTAAGGAGCCGCACGTAAACTGGGATCCCCCCCACCCCACACAGCCAAGCACACCGAATTTCCACAGGCACTCCAGAGTCAGAGAACAACCCGTGACTTTGTATTGTTTGTTTATTGAGGGATATAACTTGGATAGGGATGGGGGTTTATGGGATGCCCACTTGACAGAAAAAACTTCAGGGACAACTCTTCCTATATAAATCTCTATATACAGTCTCTATATACGCTCCACTTCTTCCTCCAGCACTGACGTGCTTGGAGAACCCAGCTGGATCAATGTACATTATCCAACAGTCACTCAGGTAGATTAAGCAATAGCCCATTACAGGCAGGAACCTGAGGCCCCTTGGTTGTGTAGCAAAAAGTTCAGTGTCCAAGCAAAGGAATCCCATTGGTATATAACACACTTCAAGACAAAACTCTTCTCCAAAAAACCCCCTTCATCCAAAAATGGGAGAAGGAACTTGACAGGACATATTCCCTTAAAGATTGGTGTTCAGTAGAGTTGAGCGAACCCGGACTGTAAAGTTCGGGTCCGTACCGAACTTTGGGGTGTCCGGGACCCGGACCCGGACTTTTCAAAAAAAGTCTGAGTTTGGGTCCGGGGTTCTGGTAATTTTAATGAAAAATCTTAAAAATGCTGTAAAAAAGTCCAGGAAGGTCCTGGAGGTCTGCAAAAGGAAGAAAAATGGGGGTACGTGCCCTACAAAGAAACGGGGACAGGGAAATAACTTTAAATATTTTTAAAAAATAAAAACATAAAAAATGCAAAAATGGAGATCATCTTCAAAATGGGACTGAAAAGTATTAATTAACATTAGAGGCCAATTTCAATAAAGGGACAGGGGCAAAGAAACATCCCGTGCATGGGGGTAAAAAGAAGGAAAACGTCTGGAGGTCCTGGAAGGACCTGAAAAAATGTCGTAAAAATTCTAAAAAGTAATTTTAATGGTCTTGGGGCCTGGGTTTGAGTCTGAAAAAAACTTTTCAGGCCCAGGCCCAGGGCCTGTGGGGTTTCAAGCCATGCCTGGGCTTGAAATGTCAGGCCCAAGCGAGTTGAGATGACTTGTGGTTAGAAATTCCCTTATACAGGACAGTTCAAGGAAGAGGGTAAAAACCTACTTCCCCCAA